>BHEV01011315.1:0-11787 GCA_004319985.1 Emydocephalus ijimae
GATAAGTTGCTTGAGTGTCTTCCACAACACCATCGAGAGGGATGATCCCGAGTCAACTTCCATGAGGCATGGCTGGTTCTCTTTGGCTACGGTGACTCGGATCTTCTTCGCGTCCAATGCGGATGCGTGACAGATAGTGATAGTATGGTGAGCCTCTTCTCTCTTCATGGCTGGATTTCTGTAGGAGTGGTTTACTGGCATTCGCCTAACAGGACGGCTTCCTGTCGATTGGCGGTAGTTAGCCCCCTTAGAGGCCTGTGTTGGGCCTAGCAGACTGCGGCAGACCCGCCCGATGTGGCCTCGTTTCCCGCACTCGTGGCAGAGCACATCACGGAATTTGCATTTGGACCTGGCATGGTTGGCTCCACAGCCAGCGCAAGGACGTAAGGACTTCGGACGATGGTCTCGCTCGGACCGCAGTCAGTGGACCTCTTCTTCATCGCTGTCTGACGACGAAGAGAGGTCCTCATGGTACGTGGTGGCGGCCTTCTCGTCTGCACTGGTAGGAACGTCCCCAGTCGTTGGCGGTATAGGGTTTCGGGTTTTTCGAAGCTGTGCGGCCGACTTCTTGGTCGCCTCAGCCGCAACCGCGTTGGCAATGGTGTCAGCAAGGCTGATGTCGCCTTTCGCCATCAACTTGCTTTGCACAGCTGGTGCATCTAGTCCCAGAACTATNTGTGGCGTCTCACGAGTGTAGGCACGGTCGGTGCATAGTAGCCTTTCAGGATGGGTTCGAGGTCGTCCCAGCTCATGGCCTTCACTTCTCACGCGAGAAGTGCTTAGCGAGTGCTTTGGCCATCTTGAAGATGGCCGGACCGCAATGCGTTAGGAATAACGCTCTCTTCTTTGCCGGTGTCGCGTCTTTAAGGTTCTTCGTCTCAAGAAACATTTGAAAACGATCCATATAGGATTCCCAATCCTCCTGACTTGGGTCGAACGGAGTGGGTGGTACGATGCCGCTCGACATGGTTTCTGTTGTAGGCATCGTCTTTCACGTGCTCGGTATTCGTTTCTCGGTTCTTCGGTTCAGGCGTCTCCACATCCCACCCTCGTCGCCAGTGTTATATCTGGGAGAGTGGGCACAAGAATGGAGACGAGGCATCGAANGCTCAGACCTTTATTGAATTACTGTATACACAACATAAATGTTGCAATTTTGGCGTGGGGGAGAGATAATAAATACAATGAGCTGGTAAACTGTGCAGACATTTTTTTCAGGACTTCTGAACAACCAACATGACATGAGAAGAAATGAAACACTTGGTCCTCTTGTCTTCCTGGATGAAACATGAAACATGTTAGTAAGAGATCCCTATTGTAATAATAAGTATGAAGAGGGAAAATCAAAACTATTTATGCTATGAAAGCTTTGATATGAAGTCATATTCTATCCATCCCAAAAACATAAAATATTTATTTGATCTGACTTACATCACTGCCTATCTCACCACTGTTGGAATCATGGAACTTATTTAACAGCAACTTTTCTGTGTCCCCCACCCCTCCTGCAAATAATTCGGCAGTTGGAAGAATCAGGATAAGAGCATAGAAGGTTTTTATTTTATATTTATCTACAACTAAAATTCTTATTTTCATTGCCATTAGCTGGGTGAAATGATGTATCACAGAGCAACAATTTTTGAATTGAGATACCCCCAATAGGCTAATGAGTAGAATGTAGAAAGAAGGAAGGAAGGAAAACTTTTGATTTTCCCTGCCAATTTCCCACAAGGAGACTATGGTGCAACAGGGCATGGGTTGTTAGTGATTACTAGATTTATATTCAGGAACCCAAAGTGTCATAAAGAGCACTCACTCTTAGTTTGCTAGCTCAATCATAATTTCCAACCATTTCTAATGCCCCAGGGCTCTGTTTTAGACTCAGTACTTTTCAACAAAGACTTAAGATACAGAAGGATCTTGACAGACTTGAACATTGGCACTATCTAACAAAATGAATTCAATGGTTAAAAAAGTAAGGTTCTACATTGAATCAAGAAAAACCAAATGCATAGATACAGTATAGGTCATAGGTGTGTGTCAAACTCGTGACTGTCATCATGTGATGTATCATGACCTTTAGCAAACTGGGGGTGGCATGGCCAGCGTGTGATGCATCCCATGGGCCACTAGTTTGACACTCCTGGTATAGATGATACCTGGCTCAATAGAAGTAACTGTGAGAGGGATCTTGGAGTCCAAATGGACAATCGCTTAAATATGAACCAGCAGTGTGCGGCAGCAGCCAAAAAAGCAAACGCAGATCTAGGCTTCATAAACAGACGGATAGAATCAAGATGACGTGAAGTGCTATAATGCCTTGGTAAGGCCACAATTGGAATACTGCATCTAGTTTTGGTTGCCACAATGTAAAAAAGACTCTAGAATGAGTGCAGAGAAGAGCAACAGACTAGCTTTGGGGACTGGAGGCTAAAATATATAAAGAACAGTTGTTGAAATTGGGAATGTCTAGTTTAATGAAAAGAAAGACTAAGAGTGACATGATAGCAGTGTTCCAATATCTCAGGAGTTGCCACAAAGAAGAGGGAGTTAAGCTATTCTCCAAACCTGTACAAGAAACAACAGTTGGAAACTAATCAAGGAGAGAAGGAACCTAGAACTAAGGAGAAATTTCCTGACAGAACAATTAATCAGTGGAACAACTTGCCTCCAGAGATTGTGAATGCTCCAGCACTAGAAGTTTTTAAAAAGAGATTGGGCAATGATTTGTCTGAAGTGAATACAGTTTCCTGCCTGAGTAGGTGGTTGGGCTAGAAGATTTCCAAGGTTCCTTCCAACTCTGTTATTCTGTTCGGTTCTGTTTTGTTCCATTCTGGTATGTTCTATTCTATTCAAACACCATGAACATGAGATTAATGAGGCTGCTTTTAAAGTGGACAGAGAGCTTTCCTTCACCGTTTTCATTTTTATGAGAATTATTTCCTGCTGAATGAATTTTGGTGGAAGTCATTAAAGTTGATTTTTAAAAAATTAAGGTCTTTCTTTTTTGGGTAACTACATTTTCAGTGCAAAACATGAGACGTGGCATGTATTCAGTTTCCTTCGAAAGGCAAGGAAATGTCCCTGCTGCCAATGCAAACATGTTGTATCACTTTGCTCTCACCCTCTTTATTTTGACAAGGGTAAAGTTTTTTTCTTCTTTTCTTCATCAACTGAGGTTGAGAACAAAACACAGCCTTGGCTTTGCTTTATTGCCTGCATCCAACAGGCTGAGTGGTTTATAATGTTATTATGTGCTTTAAAAGATCATCAACGTGCCGAGATGGACAAATTAACTTTGAGTTTACAAGAGAAAGAGGAAACTGACTATTATAAGATTTGGGTAAAATGGTATGACTGGATTGAGCAGAGATAGATTGTTGGAAAGACAAATGGATTGTAAAAAAAATAAGGATAAGCAGTAGATAAGTTGAAGATTTATATCCGCACAAACTTTATATATTTGTAAATAATGCACAAAATATTAGTATAAGAGGAATGTCACAAACTATTGATGTTACACAGTTTATATTTTTGTTGTTTGTTGTTTTAAAGTTATAAAAGATGAATACAGTTTTTTTTAAAAATAAATAAATAAAAGATCATCAACCCTTTGAGCAATCTCAGAGATGAGCAAATCCAGGAACAATAAAGCACATAGAAGCAACAATGGAAGGAGAAAAGAAAAAAAGAAAGAAACATAAGAGCAGTAACTTTACTGGTAGCTCTTGATTGATATCGGTTATTCCATCGGTATTCCACCGATTCAGCTGAATCGGTTCAGCTGAACCGGTAGCTCTGAAGATCATTTGGGAGTGAACCGGTTCGCTCTGTCGATCTGCTGTTTGGTCCACCTGCCTGCCTGGGCCCCCATACTGACCTTCATTTCCTGCTCTAGAAGCACAGCTGCTTTGGGTGGCACAGCAGATTGACACACGTCAGCTGTGGAAGACACAGGGGGAGTGCAGGGTTGCAGGAGGTGAGTCGGAAAGCTGCCTGTGTGTGTGCAAAATGCACATTTGGCGCATGCACGTTTGCAGCCACCATGCCACGCCCACCGAACTGGTGGTAAACCACTTTGAAACCCACCACTGACTTACATCACTTTATTTAGTGACAGTTTGAAGTTACAATGGCCCTGAAAAACTGACCTATGCCCGTTTTTACACTTACAATGATGGCAACCCTCTGATAGTCATGTGATCAAAATTCACATGGCATTTCTGATGGTGTCCTGGAGACATGTGATTCCCCTTTGTGACCTTATGACAAGCAAAGTCAATGGGGAAGCCAGATTCACTTAAAAGCCATGTCATTAACTTAACAACTTGAAGTGATTCACTTGACAAGTGTGGCAAGAAAGGTTTCAAAATGGGGCAAAATTCACTTAACAACTGTCTCACTTACCAACAGAAATGTTGGACTCAATTGTGGCTGTAAGTTGACTACTACCTGTTTTATTATCAATATATTTATAAAGTTGTTTTATTTATTCATTTGTTTATCATTAATGACTTTCCCCTGAAATTGAAATGACCCTCACTCCACTGGCATTTTCAAATGCTCTGAAGGACATGGCTTTTTACCTGGGCCTTTGGCAAGGATGACTGACACTCCTTTTCTTACTTTTCTGTTTCCAGCTGGGTTTAGTTTATCTGCTTTGTTCCATTGCTTATGTCAACTAAAAATACTTCTTTGGGCTTTTTAGTTGTCAGCAGAAAGGGAAAGGTGGAAAGCAGTGCATTCCTTAAAGGCTTCAAATAATCACTTTGGCAACTGAAGTTTCTGGTGCACAAAATTATTACTGGAGAGCATGTGTCAGGCTTCAACGATCCTGCCGATCATCCACCCATTATGAAGCCCGACACATTCAACTGCCTGGCGCAGCGGAGACCTAGCTGGGGCAGGAGCTGCCTGACAGCTATGATCTAAGCTCCAAGATGGCTTTTCGGCAACACTGAAAACAGACACAGATTCGGGGGGAGGGGTGGGAAGAGCTGTTGATGATGTTGGATTGTGTGTGTGAAAGAAGTTTAGATGCAGTTGCGATTAGTAATGTGGGGTGGAGACGTGAGGGATTAGGATAGCGATTAGGTTAGTTAGGAGGGGAGGGATATGCAAATAAAAGGCTCTGAGAGGCAGTTGCTCTCAGCGCTGGCTTTACACGGGATTACCGTTGTTGCTTGTTTGGAGGGAACGTATTAAAATAAACTATTATCTTCTTGAACAAGAGTAATGTAGTTTATTAGAAGAGTTCTCACCTTTCCAAGAAGGGCTGACAGCATGATTGATGACTCTTGGCTATGGAGGTGTCTCATTGGAAATATACATCCAGGGAGTGGGGGAAGACCAGGGCCAAGGGTGAAATGAATGCTGTGTCAAAGTCGGATGCAACTGGGAAACACCGACATGTCAACTCCCAATAAATCAACTTTTTTTTCTCTGAGTGATGTGGCTACAAAGTTATGATTTGAATGGGAGTGCATGTCGGAATCCTGACAGCTTACTTGTTTTAATGGTTTTTGTATTGTTCCTTATTTTTAAATATTTTTAACAATTTGTAAACCACCCAGACTCACTGGCAGTCAAGCAGCATGTACATTTAATTATTACTATTATTATAAATATTTATATTAAGGAATAAAGCACTGATGAAGCCTATTAACAGAAATTTATAGCTACATAGTTATGTTCTGAAAGCCGTACCAAATCAATAAGAGTCAAGAGTCTGATGACCTCTCAGCTACCTCTTTTTTTATAAGCTAAGCTAAACCTATCATTTCTTTCTCATCCCAGTCTTTCTATTTTGAAAAAAATAAATTCTATTGAGTATTCATTTATGCAATATCTTGTCTGATTCAAAATGTGACCAATTAAGCCTCATTGACTGCTCAACTTTTTGAGCCTCATTTAAAAAGCCTTCAAAAATTGAAATAGCTTATTTAAATTCAGTAACCTGGTAGGTTAGCAATTTTTCAATGAATGAGATCTGCAAATGATCATTTATTTTTATTTTATTGTATTTTATTTATTTATTTTGATTTGTCAATCGCTTACAAGATAATAGGTATATATTATAATATATATAATATATAATATATATATAATAGGTATATATATACATAGTTATGAATACATGAAATGGGTACATATAAAAAAAATAAAAGAAACAATAGGACAGGGACAGTAGGCACATTGGTGCGCTTATGCACGCCCCCTACAGACTTCTTCGGAAAGGAGTAAGGTCAATAAGAGACAGTCTAAGGTGAAAGTTTTTGGGGTTTGGAGAAGAAACCACAGAGTCAAGCAGAGTATTCCAGACATTGACCGCTCTATTGCTGAAATCATATTTCTTGCAATCAAGTTTGGTGCAGTTAATCTTGAGTTTGTATCTATTGTGTGCTCTTGTGTTGTTATGGTTAAAGCTGAAGTATTCATTGACAGGTAGGACATTGCAATGTATGATTTTATATACCATACTTAGATCAAACCGAAGACGACGTCATTCAAGGTTTTCTAGGTCTAGAATTTCAAGTCTGGTGGCATAAGGTATTCTACAATGAGTAGAGGAGTGGAGAACTCTTCTTGTGAAATATTTCTGCACTTTCTCAACTGTGCTAATATCAGGTACTCAACTGTGCTAATATCAGGTACATAATGTGGGTTTCAGACTGATGAGCTGTATTCGAGTATTGGCCTAGCAAATGTTTTGTATGCTCCAGTTAGTAGTGTGATATTACCAGAGAAAAAGCTACGTAGGATTAGGTTAACAACTCTTAATGCTTTTTTGGCTATGTAGTTACAGTGGGCTCTAGCACTTAGATCATTAGAGATGAGTATTCCAAAGTCCTTTACAGAGCTTGGATCATCAACAAAGACTTGACTATTCAGCTTGTATTTTATTTTCTGATTTTTTTTTTGCCACTATGTAAGACAGAGCATTTATTTGTTGAGATTTGAAGTTGCCATTTGTTTGACCATTCTGATACATAGTCAAGATCTTTTTGAACAGTTTTACATCATCAGCGAAGATAACGCAGTTGCTCTTAATACAATCACAGAGATCATTTATGTAGAGTATGAAGAGAGTTGGTCCTAGAACACTGCCTTGAGGGACACCACTATTGACAGGTACAGAATTTGACAGGACACTCCCAATTTTGACCATTTGTTGTCTGTTTGACAGGAATGCTTCTATCCAGTTATGCAGGTGTCCAGAGATACCATAAGATTTTAGTTTTAGTAGTTTGTCATGTACCACTGAATCAAAGGCTTTACAGAAATCTATGTAGATTGGGTCTATTGATTTGCCCTGATCGTGTTGTGTAGTCCATATGTTTTTTGCAGTGTAAGAGTTGCAGATTACAGGATAGTTTTTTTCTGAAACCAAATTGTTTATTGGAAAGTAGGTTGTTTGTCTCTAAGTGGAGGATAATGGATTGGTTAATAATTGATTCCATGACTTTACAGGTGACGCAGCATAAGGAGATTAGTCTGTAATTTTCAACTAGGCTGGGGTCTCCCTTTTTGAAGATGGGGATGACCATAGGTTAGGCAAGGAGCTGATCCTGAAAGATTTTTCAAAGATTATGCTTAGATGTTCTGCTATGGCAGTGGATAGCTTTTTTAAGAAGTAGGCACATATTCCGTCCGGTCCAATAGATAGAGATGGTTTTAGATTGCGTTGTGTTTTTTCAACATTGTCTTCTGTAAAATCGATATGTATTAGATCATTGTAGTTTTCTGTGGTTCAGCTAGGAAATACTGGGCATGATCCATTGCTGTTTACAAATACTTTTTTGTTTATAAATTACAAATACAGATTTATTCAAAAATTTAGAATCACTTTGTATACCTTCTGCACCCAAACTGCCATTTTTGTACATTCTTTTATTTCCTTAAAATAAATTAAAAAGTGTTGAAAATGCATTGTGTTATGCTCATGCAGGGCCAGAAAAAAACATTCCATCTTTGTCTTGGGAGACACACACACAAAATATTTTACAGTCGGAAGAAAACTGTGGATAAAGAAGGGAAAACTTCTATATAACATTGTAAAAATGGAACTTTAATTTGGTTAACAATCCATCAATTATAACAGAATTAACATGCTCATCACCAAATCAATCTGATAGTTATCCCAGGAACACCTAACTGGTTCTCTCTTTCACAGACCTTCCTTCAAGCATCAAATGCACATATCCCAATTATGTCTTAAATGCAGCAGAAATTTTTTTATAATTGTTTTGTGATTCAACTCAGCATAGAGCTGGTAAAATGTGAGATTTTCAGACTTTGCTATATTAATGAAAAATAAGGGAGACAATTTTATATTTCATCACCTGCCAGCAATTATGGAAGAGGAACATATTAAACCTTTCTTATCATCAGCAAGACTTTAAAATTACATAATTTATAAAAACTACCACAGGGGATTAATTAAACCCACCCACATACAAGCAATCAAACCTATATATTAAAGGCTAGGCAGGTAAAGAGAAAAGAAAACAACTGAACAGGCACATTATCTTACTCATCTCAAAGAGTTATATATATATTTAAATGTATTGTAGTGCTGGCTGGATTCTGGGAGTTGAAGTCCATGCATCTTAAAGTTGTTGAAGTTGAGAAACATTGATGTATTGTACTAAAGTACACACAATTGTGTTTATGCTTTGAGTCAGTCTTGAGTCCTGGATACCTGAATTCGTTCCTGCACTTTTATTGGCAAGATCTTAAAAGTATTTGTTATTGCCTCCTTCCTAGGGCTGAGAGAGGATGACTGATCCAGTAGGCTTTGTGTCTGAGGTGAGACTAGAACTCATACGCTCCCAATTTCTTGCTTGATATTTTAACTATTACACCAAACATTAACAAAACATAATATTGAATTCCCTCTATTTTTGCGCCTTAAACAAAGTTTTGAGCTTTTTATCCTCTTTGTGATCTTAACATGAATATAAGTTCTGTTTAAAGACATATCTTACATTTACATTCAGTTCACAATGGAACCGTTAGTGGCCAAATTAGCCTAACGTGGTTTCATGTTAATTTGTTAATTTGTGTTAGTTTAATCAATTAATTTGGTCTGACCTTTTTATGAATAAGAATAAACTATCCTGCTTCCATGAACATATTGTTTGTTTTTTAAATATGCCCTTCTCTTCCTAACTAGACTTGTTCCTTGATATCATATATATTTTGATTATTTGTAATACAGAAATGAGGTAGAACCTTTATTTGATTCTGGCCCAGGGTTATAAGCTAGATGAGAGGAAAAATAATATTCCCAAAGACAGCACCAACCACTTAACTTGCTTTCTCTGGAAATCCCACCTAATAATCAAAGACGTTTGGGCCTTCCTTCCTTCCTTCCTTCCTTCCTTCCTTCCTTTCTATAAAGTGCAAGTTAGTTAGTAGTAGATCTGATGGATCTAAAATACATTATTCACTGTTGCTTGGATTTACTGGATTTTTCTTACAGAATTGCTCTCAAAAGCATTGAGGAACAGTTGGTGTCTGAAACTTAGCTTCACCTGAAAATACAGTCCCAAACATTTTCTGAAATTGAGAATCCATTGTATTGGAAAGACCGAATAGGGAAATACTGTAAAGCAATATTCAGTATTTTCCCACCTCATGGTTCTCACAAGTAGGGATTTAAACTTGTGTAACTCTCCTGTTCAGACCAGACTCCATATCTTTAAAGCTCTTCTGAATCATGTTCAGTACTAAAATATCAGGTTTGGGAGGAGAAGTAATGAAATTAGCAAATTGTTAGTGAGGAAATTATGCAGCTGTACTAAGTTATGTCTATTGTTCAACAGGCAGCTTTCCTTTCAGCTTGCTAGCTGGTAACCATGGTGATGTCACACATTAAGCCCCTGAATTCCAAGAGGTTCTGTTTCCCGGAGGAGGATTAGAAAACAAATGTGACAAAACAACTTGTCATTGAATATGATGCTGGTGTTTCTAACCTCAAAACAAAGCAAAACAAAGCAACACCCAGCTCCCCAAATCTAATTATGCAAGACAAGTGTTCTCTTCATTTATGAAAAAGTCATAGACTGCTTATTAACAAGGTTCCAATTCTTGGAATAAAAAAGATATTTTACTTCTATCAATGGCAATTATAGGATGATAAGAAAAGGCAAAAATTGTTTTGAGGGCTTATTACATATCTGGGAATTGCTTCAATTGGACCGAAAATCCTAATATTTCTTAAGACTGCTGTCACGGAAAAATTCCATTTCCAACTAGACTTATTTCTAATTCATGATCTCACACCAGTGTTGTCTAGTATAATCAGTGATGGGATTTATAGACTGAAAAAAATTAACACAAGGATTTTTCTGCTGCACTATTGATGGGCATCAATTTAGCTTATTGCAGATTCTCCAGCACAGGGCTAATATGTATGGATGTAAATGTGTTGTTTCAAAGTCCACTTTGAAAATGGGCCAGAGAAAATAATTGTGTATGCTATATACAATGTTATACATGTCAAAGCTTGCTTCTACATCTGAGTTGTTTATTAATAATTAAGGACTAATGCATTGTGATGATTAACAATAAATACTAAATAGATAGAATATTGAAATGGACTATACTAGGATAATTTTAATCTGAAGAATATACTGTTCAAGATGCAAAAATCAAAGAAGGAACAGTATTGCTTTCAGAGCCAGGAAAGATATAGCAGATGATACCTGCGTTCAATGCATACAACGATTGAATAATATTAATGATTATTATGAATATTAATTGGACTTCATGGAAAACTCATTAATGTGATGGTTATCCAAGTTTATGTTCCAACCATAGATGGAGAAGAAGAAAAGATTGGTAAGTTTTATGGGCACCATTCTGAAATCTACAGAACACACATATATGGTATATGTATTACTTGTACTTATTTATAACTTGCACATGTGGTATTTGTGATTGGAGACTGGAATGCCAAAATTGGAAATGTCATGGAAGAACATAAGGCTCAGGTAAACAAAACAAAGGGGGAGAATGATTTATCAATTTCTGCCATTCTAAAGATTTCTTTTTTTTTTTTTTGATAAAAGTTTTATTGATTTTAACGACAAACAAAAACACATAAAACATAACATAAAAAAAACATCATTCTTCATAAGTTTACAGTGCATCGGTTGGTTTACCACTCCTTTTTGTACATCCATTTCATAGTCATTGAAATAATTATATCACATAATAACTCACATTATCAATCATCAGTCAAGTATCCTAATATCATTATTGAACAATCATTTGACTATAATTTTACTAATTCATACTTAAGCGAGATAACTATAATTGAGTTAAATTATTTTATGACAGATCATAGAATCATACCAAATCTATCTTAATAAAATATTCTAAAAATGTTATCAAAACCAAGAAAAATTATATATTCGTTATTTCCTAAATTCTAAATATTCTATTATTATATTGTATTATTATATTGTATTATTTTATTGATAAAAGAGATCCCAAACTTCATAAAATTGTTTATCTTCTTGTTCTCTAATTTCAAATGTCAATCTACTCATTTCAGCACATTCCAATATTTTCTTAATAATTTCTTCCTCTAATGGTATTTTCTCACTCTTCCAATGTTTAGCAAATACAATCCTACCCACTGTTAATACATTTACAATCAAATACTTTAAGTTTTTATTATATATATCNGTGCCACCGGTAAAACATCTTATACAAATTTTCTTTATATGCTGTTGACATTGTCATTTTATAATTTTGCGACCACAATTTTTGCCATTT
>BHEV01011321.1:0-27076 GCA_004319985.1 Emydocephalus ijimae
ATTCAAAGACGCGGGTCTTAAGGTAAAACGAGACAAGTGTCAACTTTGTACAGAGAGAGTGGAGTTCCTGGGATACCTTCTTCTACAGACAGGGAATCCACCCCACCGAAAAAAAAACTAACCGCAATCAAAAAAGCCCCGAGACCTAGGAATAAGACAGACCTTCAAGCCTTCCTGGGACTCATTAACTTTTATAACATTTTCTTGCCCCAGAAGGCAACCGTAGCCGNCCAGAAGGCAACCGTAGCCGAACCCCTACATAGACTTCTCGATAAAAAGGCTCCTTGGGTTTGGGGACAGTGTGAAGAGAAAGCGTTCAAAGAGATAAAAGATCTTTTAATCTCCGATGCTATATTAATGCAATACAACGAGACTCTCCCTTTGACGGTTACCTGTGATGCCTCACCATTTGGAGTAGGAGCCATCTTAAGCCATGTCCTACCAAATGGAAATGAGGCACCCATTGCGTTCTTTTTGAGAACTTTGTCAAAAACCGAAAGGAACTATAGTCAACTTGATAAAGAGGCCCTCGCTATTGTATCCTTAATTAAACGCTTCCATGAATATGTATATGGGAGACCCTTTACCATAATTACAGACCACAAGCCGCTACTTGGGATTTTGGCAGGAAACAAACAAACTCCCCATATATTATCACCAAGAATGACACGTTGGTCAGAATTTTTAGCCGCCTATGATTACCGATTGCAACATTGCCCGGGGAAAACCATTCCCCACGCTGACGCTTTGAGCTGCTCGCCACTACCAGACATTATAGAAGACCCTGCTCCAACCGTAACCGTACTACAAATCGAAACCCTCAAATCGCTGCCATTAACCACTCGAGACATAGTCTTAGAGACAAAAAAGAACCCTGTTTTGGCACGAGTCCTCAGCTGGGTAGAACGCGGTTGGCCGGTCAGTGCAACCGATGACATGTTCAAGCCATTTAAAAATCCTCAAACAGAACTTTTCTCCCAGAAAGGTTGCATAGTATGGGGAGACAGAGTCATAGTCCCAGAAAAGCTACAATATAGGGTATTGAAAATGCTGCACGAGGGACATCCAGGCATCGTGTGGATGAAGGCATTGGCCAGGAGTTACGCATGGTGGCCTGGTTTAGATAGACAAATAGAAACTTGGGAAGCAAAATGCAGTAAATGCCAGGAGACTCGCCGCTCCTCCAAAGACTCCCCCAACTCAGTGGGAAACGCCTCGAGGTCCTTGGTCCCGTATCCACATCGATTTTGGGGGACCCACAAGAGGACACACTTTCCTCTTAACAGTGGATGCCTATTCAAACTGGCTTGAAGTCCAAAAAATGCAAAGCACCACTACAGACGCAGTCACTAAAAAACTGAATAAACTATTCGCTACCCACGGACTTCCTGGTGTCCTCGTCTCAGGTAATGGCCCCCAATTCACTGCCCTGCCATTCAAACAATACCTGGCAGATCGGGGCATCCGCCATGCTTTAACATCGCCAGCTCACCCTGCAGCCAATGGTAGGGCTGAGCGAATGGTTCAATTTGTAAAACAGACCTTGCACAAAATGGACCACGATGACATTGAAGACAAAATAAACCGAATGCTTTTTATCCAACACATAACCCCAAACAGCACCACGAACAAAACCCCAGCAGAACTCCTGATGGGCCGGAAACTTCGCTTGCATATTGATCGCCTTCACCCAAACTACACACCAGAACAACCCCCAGGATCCAGCAGCAAGTGTCGGGCATTCCAGAAAGGGGACTCTGTGTTTGCAAAAAACTTCTCGGGCGACCCATTGTGGGTCCCCGCGACAATAACACAACTTACAGGACCCCGATCCTATCTCCTACAAACGTCAGATGGTGAGATGTGGAGACGCCACATAGACCAACTCCGTTCCAGATTAGCGCCGGAACCTCTAGCTGGGTGGGGGAGGAACATGGAGGAGGACGAAGAAGAAATCGAAACCCAACAGCCCAGGGGATACTCACCATCCGAGGGAGAACTGAACCAGGGAGCGGCCTTGCCACGTGACAGCACCGCGACGGAGGCGGATCCAGGGAACCCGGAAGACAGCGCTGACGAGGGCAACCTGGAACCACAGTCTTCACTATCCAGCCCAGCGGACAGCCCAGCGGAGCCAGAGCCAGAACCAGAACAGAACCCGGTGGAACAGCGCAGGTCGAGCAGACAGGTGAAGCGGACTGCCTATTTGCAAGAATACGTCACCCCACCCCTCAGACGGAACCAAGGGGGGAGGGGTGTTATGGATTAAACCAATGCAGCGATACAACCCTAAACAGCTTCGTCTTACAGCAGGTTTGTAATCCTGCAATTGTCATTGGCCCGTGAATAGCGAGTCGTGATTGGTCAGGTTTGGCCAGTTTGATTGGCTGTTAATGGGAACCCCTGATTGGAAGTTTGTGAAAGCGATAGACTCAGTTCATTGGTTGTTTGACGGCAGCAAGCTCTATAAAAGAGCTACTGCTGCCCAGGTATTTTGCTCCGTTCTTTCTTGTTAAATAAAGAGTTGAAGTCACTGTCCGATGTCTCGTCCGTTCTTTGCACCCATGCCCAGGACTTAACAGCAGCAATAGTTGTAAGTGTGAAAATTGGTCATAAATCACCTTTTCCCATGCCGGTGTAACTTTGAACGGTCACTAAAAGCTGAGGACTTCCTGTATATCACTTTTAGCTTGCTCTTACAAGGCAGTTTTTGCATAATATTTTTAATAGAAAATATGGCATTTGGCCCCCAAACGTGAAGGCTTATATGAAATAAGACAAAGGGAAAATATTATTTAATAATAATTTAATAAAATAAAATGTCTGAGTAAGAAAGAAGGAAGACATTGTAGTTCAGTAGTGACAAGACAATGTTAGTCAAGTTTGGTTGGCATTTATCTATTCAGATGAAACTCTATAATGCCTCTGGGCCACTGTTTCTTTTTTCCTTTTGGCATTCAATCTCCGTCATCCATTACTGTTCCACTGTGAACATAAAGTGAGCCTTTGGGTTATTAACTGTGCTATTGTCAATAAGGCAAGCAAAGGTTTGGGGCTCCAATTGGGGAATATGAGTGTTGATGGCAATCTACCTTGCCTGTTTTAGCTCGTTAGCTATTGTACTGCACACATCTGCATTGTTCCTAGCAGAAGCTGTTCTTTCCAACCTGGCCAAAGGCTTGAGGACAGAAAGGGCAGCTTCACAGACTTTGTTATCCAATGAGTTGATGAAGCACAGGGATATTTTTAGAACCTTTTAATTGATCACTTCTTGTGTGGCTGTGCAGGCAAGTTTTATTTTGAATGAAAGGGCATTTCCCTGCACTGATTAACTCAGGAAGAGTTAAAAGGGGGGCAGGCATTGCATTCTATGTTATCCTCTCTAAAATTTAGCACAATTGAAATACTTGACAAGTTGCTAGTTGTCTCTCTATGCTTCGTTCAGCAGTTGAAAGTCTTGGAACAGAGCAGGGGAAAATTAAAAAGTATGCTCCTGTTTTATGTATGTGGTGTCTCCAGTTGTAATGTTCATCCCCTCCTGCTTAAAATGGATAGCTTATATATATGCATGTAAAGCAAAGAAAAGTCATATAGATGCTCAAACCTATTTTATTATTGTTCTCAGCAAGCTTGCAAGTTAATCAATCACAGATGCTTTATCTTTTGCTAAAACCCATAGTTGCAAATAAATCTACATACTATCAAAAGGTGAAAAATTATAGGATGTTATTCATACTTTTCTGTTGTGGTGGTAGTGGTGGTTTTTAGTTTATACTGAATAAGGAGGTCCTGTTGTATTATACCATATTGGCTTAAATATATTACTGTGTAGGGTTTTTTTTTTTTTGAAGAGCAAAAATATTTGACTTCCACATAAGATACTATGGGAATTTGAATTATTTTGAATCTGATCTCTTTTATCCATTCATAATTTTTGTCTATTTTTGATTCCATGGGATTGTTATATTTATTCAGAAACTTCATTCTGTTCTCTTTTACTGAACTGGATCTAGTTTCTTTCTTCCTTATTTTAAGTGCCAATATTGATGGAATTCTGTAATCAAATAAATAGAGGTCTTTCATGTCTCAGTTGTGAATTTATAGTTGTTTATGACAAAGACTTATTTCCTCACACACTGAAAAGGCCAACTTCAAGTTCAACTCCAATATAAGTTTCAATTATTTTAAAAGTATAGTTAACAAAAATCACTATAACCTTTCACAGAATAATAGCTGATTATTGCTTTGGGTGAATCCAAGTTTTTGATATTCAGAGCACACATATCCAGAGAAGTGACATCATCAGGGTTAGCTTTCTGCTATTTTGTAGCATTTTATGGAGAAAATCTATGTGGTTGCTAAGAATCAACAGCAACTTGGTAGCACACGATCATATTGATTCTATATACATCTTTTGGTTTAGCGTTCTTCTGTGTTTATTTTAATCTCTATAATGTATGTAGCATTTCTACTGTTCAGTCACTGATGCATTTTGAAGGGTTTTTTATCATTTTAAAAAATAAATTAGAAATAGGGGAATAAAGCCATAAAGACTGCTATTATCTATGTGTTGCTATAATTTTTTATATTGCCCAAAGAATCCTTAAAACTATCTTGTCCCCACTATTTACTCTCCTTCTGTGGTTAGAGATACTCGGAGACATAGGTGTCCATTCCTAAACAAAATGGTATCCAAATGATGAAACGGGCATCCCATCACAAGGCAAACTCTTTGCTTTTGTAGTTGTGCTGCTATGTCCCATGTCCTATGTCCCACAAAAAGAGCTAAATTTGTTTCATCAACTGCCCTGTCCTTGTTCCCATCTTGTAGATGCTCATGTACCAGGATAGGTCAAGATGTCTTTGTGGTGTATAATTTGTCACCTGGAAATAGCAGCTGAAATATTTTAAGTGTTCGATGCCTTTATTCAATAGGGTTAGCAAAATACATGAAGGGCTTTTTCAAGGTGTGAAGTTTCTGCAGCTTCCCAATCTTAGTGGGGCCACCAAATAAGTAATTTTCATTTAATGATTGGAAAATCTTTGTTTGAAGACCTAGGTCCATTGGCATCTGCTTGAGATTAAAGAATGAACAAAAATAAACATGCCAATATGCTTCTTCAACAGTCCCCTGATGACATAGCACAATTTAAGTCAGAAACCTTATCCATGTGCGGGTTTATCAGTTTCCAGAGCAGCTAATTGTAATTTTAGTTTGCCAGTCAACACGGTTCTAAAGAAGAAGAAAATGGTAAATCACAATAAAGAAAAAATAAACAAACTCAGTCTCACTTAAATGCTAGCACTTGGCTAGCCCTTTTTTTGGTTACATTTTTCAGCATTCTTATTCCAAGAATAATATATCTCACCAATACATTAAAAAAAAAAACAGTAATTTGGCCTGTCTCAATAATTCTTTCTCGAGCCATTTCTCCATTTAATAACAACAATTTAAGGAAGAATGGAGTATTATAAGCATTTAGTCTGAAGAGAAAGATAAAAGCCTGATTCACTTACTCCTTTGTGAAGTCTGTCTGCAACTCTTCATTATACTAGCATGAAATTCATTTTTAAATGTGAATGTGTTTCTTACTGGAGAAAAAAAAAAACCCCAGATAATTTAGAGCTCAACGCTATACAGATAAAATAGTATGAAACTGTGGTTGAGTCAATTTTCAGACATTCTCTTTGGTATTCTCTGTGTCTGTGGAATAATGAGAAACCTTTTCCAAGAGTTTTGAATAGTCTGCAATAAACCAGAACACTGATGTTTTTGGATTCTGCAATGTAAAACTTGTCATCCAAGTTGCCAAAACAGTAAATTTGTTGATGATGGACAGAATTATTCTTTTAATGTCATACTGAGATGGAACATGCCCTGATTTGGTAGGAATCATATCCGCCATTTGGTATTAGATGTTACCAATATAACTTTTTAAATATTTTAAAGCTGAAAATAATAGCTGAGACATTTTATAAATCCTGTTCCCAACCCAGTAATTTGTTGTGTGAATGTCCATTTCTATCTGTCTATGGATTCCCGTATAAGATAAATATAGAAATAAAACTTAAGTGTTCACAGATTCAATAGATAGATTGAATAGGTATAGAAAAAGTATTTGGCCTTCTCATGCCATGATTGCTTGAACAATCTGCGAGCACATATAAGAATGTATATTTCTTCTTTAGAGCATGGGCTTCTTGGTTATTTTAGATCTGCTTTCTTTTATGGCATGTTGAAGCAAGGCAAGGCAAGGCCTTATAATCAGGGGTGGGATTCTACAGGTTCGCACCTATTCTCTAGAACCGGTTGTTGACATTCTGAGCAGTTCAGAGAACTGGTTGTTAGAAGAAATTACTGGCCTAATTCTGTAAGAAGGCAGGAAGGAAACATTCTGGTGTTGCTTACAGAAACTGCCTCTCCATTAACCCTTATTACATTCTTGGCAGGACTAAACTTCCTGTCTTAGGAACTTCTCTGGAGTTTTTTTTTCCCCTCCTTTGCTGGTACTTTGCTTGTGTGGAGTGACTATTCAAAGTTACAATGGCACTGAAAAAAGTGACTTATGACCGTTTTTCACACTTACGACTGTTGCAGCATCCCCACAGTCATGAGAGGCCAGGCGAGGAGAGGTGTGCCTTGATGTGAGTGATGTTGAGTTGGCCACACCCAGCCAGTCACATGGCCACCAAGCCACTCCTACTAACTTAGCCACACCACAGAACCAGTTGTTAAAAAATTTGAATCCCATCCCTGCTTATAATCCATGGTATAAAGCAATTGACCTGCCTCATTAAAGAAGAGAGCTACATGAGTTTCAAATTTGTTTTGTTCCGTTATGATTTATTAGCCAGCCCTTTCTGGAATCCTGTATTTCGAAGTGTCTTAACAGAACCTTGGCTCCCAGTCCATGCAGGAAGAATGCCATTGTGTAAGGCAGTGGACAGACAATGACACACTGAGAAAGGACCATTTCTGCTGATGATGATGAGTAGCTAGGATGCTCATTGGGTGAGCAGAACAATAAGTCCAATATCACTTGGCCCTCCACAGTTGACTGCCTCCCAAATGTCTAAAATCAGCTGTCAATCATGACGAAGGATGAATGAGATTAGTCCACTCTCTTAAAACAAAGAAAGGATGGCAGTATGTTATATTCCCTCAATTATTTCAGTATTTTAATGGTTTAGTGCTTCTAAATTTGAATAAATGAAATAAATAAAAATAAATAGAAAACTTATTGGAAAACGTTAGGAAAAATGTAGAAATCAAAGGGGCTTTAATTAAAAAGATACAGGCATTTGCCGATGATATAGTATTTTTTCTGGAAGATCCAGAGGATACAGGAGTGAAATTAATAAAGGAAATAGAGGAATTTGGCAAGGTCGCAGGCCTTAAGATATAATAAAAACAAAACAAAATTATTGACTAAAAATTTAAAAGATAAGCAAAAAAAATAATTAGAAGGAAAATTGGGAATGCAAAGCGTGAAAAAGGTAAAATATTTAGGCATTTGGTTAACAGCAAGATGCTCTTCAATCAAAAAAAAGGATGGCAGTACATAATATTCCCTCAATTCTTTCAGCATTTTAATGGTTTAGTGCTTCCAAATTTGAATAAATGAAATAAATAAAAATTAATAAAATAATAGTTGGCATTGATTTTGGGCCAATTAGAGAAGGGGGGGAATCTCTTTCTGCTCCATCCAAACAAAGAATTCATCCCATTCTACCACATATCCCCCCAAAAAGAATTCTGCAAGTAATTTCTAATGTTGAATGGATTTTTTTTCCCAGATCAAATAGTCCAGTCTTATGTATGCTTACTTGGAAGTATATTCCTATAAGACACTTTCATGAGTCTCGAATAGCATTTCACAACAGTGGCCTGAATAATCTTCTGGGCTTTGACTCATGCTTGAGAAACTTGCATGCTGACTATTCTTGTAAGGAGAACTGCCAGCAACTGATCATGTTCTCCTATGGCTACTATTTTACATGAAGAATGGCTCTAAGTAAAACAGAAAAACAAATATCGATGATAATATATGCGTCTTATATTTTGGTTGGCGCAGTCAAAGATTTCTTCGTTCAGCTGAGACGTCCAAAGCAAAAGAAGGCAAAAAGCAAGCTGCTTTTTAAAGGAAATTCAAAAGCACGACCAAGTACCATGAACACAATTTATTTTAAAGTTCTCTGGGGCAGAGGGCAATGTGGTGGAAGAGAATCACATATATTGAGTCACAATACATGTAGAGCTAGCCCATTAATTTTATTTGTAGCTAAAGTTCATCATATTTCCATTAAATTCATGGATGGCTGATAAATTGCTTTGGAATACCAGATGCCCACAAAAAGAGCCGCTTTGATTTAATTAGATAAGACAGTCTCCAAAAGGAAGTTGAGATATCTTGGAAACTGAGAACTGTAAATACAAATTCAGCAGAATGTGTGGAAACTGAGTCCTGAGCTATAGGCTGGATAATGAAGAAAATAGGTAGGCACGGAGGCAGGATAATGAAAGATGATCTGGGGTGCCCAGAAGCTTGAAAGCTCCACATACACAAACACACACTCATTGTGATTTAAGCTTGGGAAATGTGCAGCAGCACATAATTGCTGTCTGTACTTTCCTGGGCATGGAGATCTAAGAATGACGATCTACCCCAAACAAATCAATAAAATCCTGTAGCTTCCAAGTAGTGCTCCCCACATTTCAAATTGCATTTTTCTTTTGAGAGGGGAAGAGTGGAATTCGTCTGCTATTTTTTTCCCCAGACCTGGGTTTCTTTAGCAGCACATTTGGCCAGGAGCTGATATACCAAAGGGGGGGGGGGAGAGAGACCCATTTTGCTTCCTTTTGCTGAGTCATGCTTGACTCCCTTTGCAGCTGTGAGGCTGTTTGATTCTGCATATGCTTCTGTGGTGGGGATCTGCAGCAGCTTAAGTGAATTGATGTTTATTTTGATAATGAGTCTCAGTGTATTCACAAACTAATAAAATCAACTCATTAGGGCAAGGCATGTTTAATTCAGGACTTAGCTGTTGGGAGAATTCCTAGCAGTGCCCAATGGATGATTATTTTGGCACCCTTGCCAGAGAATAAAGTAGAGTCAACACAGACAGGCTGAACATCTTTGGCAGAAAATTCAGTTTGAATCCTTTATCCAAATACGAGAATGGTCATTTTCAACATTTACCTTATGCAACTTACTTTTCAAGATATAGGTGGGAGTTGCATTTGACTTCAATTTACTTGATTTGCTGGCTACAAAACTGCTTCATTTAAGTGAGTGAGGGAAGAAGAAGAGGGGAGAAGTGGGGGGAACTTCATTTGAAATCAGGTGATGGAATAGTAACACAATCTCAGTCTGATCTGAAAATAAAAATATAGTAATGTAGTGTAGTGTTCACTCTTGTATCAGATGAAACAAAGAATTTACCATGCATTGTTCACTCCTAGCCTTAAAATTCAAAATTTTATTATAAAAGGAATGAATTGCTGAACAAATAGTGATTTTAGCAGAAATATCACCCAAGAGAGAAATTACAAAGATGATACAAAGCTTGCATAAGAAGTCTGAATTCAATTCTATGACATTGCTCAAATCCCTTTGATCAGAGAGGAGATAGACATGCCTTATTCACCCATTTGACAGAAAAGCAATATGAGATTTCCAATTAAAGAGAATTCCCACCCACCCCACATCATATAGCTGAATCAAGACAACAATGGCTTCTGACATTATGGCATATTGCCTAATGCCACTGTTGTGGTAGCTGGGTGGGAACAGCTTGCTCTATTAATGGATCTGTATGCTTCTATGGAAAAGCCCTGGCATTTCAAACACTCCTCTGGCATAAAAGTAGTGCTTAGTTATCTGTATTTTTTTAAAATAGTCTGAGGAAAACTGCAAAGAATCCTGCAAACATGGAATCGGGGCTAGTTATCTGTTATGTTGTTCTGGTTAAGAACTTGAGCTTTAAAAAGAAGAATTGTTTAGTTTGAATGATATATTATTAGATCTGATAGGAGAGGTGTTGTGAATGAATAAATGTGTTAATAAAGTTATCAGAGCTTGAAGTCAAGTGCAGGGTTCTGGCCCTGCACTTCTGATTGGCCGTTAATGGCGATATCAGATTGGTCCATTCAGGTGAATCTGATTGGCCATTAACGAGCCTCACTTATTGGTTAACGGAGCTAGCGCTCCCTGGTTTTCATTGCTTGAATGTTTAATAAGTTGCCTATATAAGGAAGGCTGTTGCAGCCATTGAGTTGGAGCTGTCACACCATGTAAATAAAGAGTTTGAAGTTCACTGTTTTACCGCATCGTCTCCATTATTCACGCCCATGCTCCAAACTTAACACTGGCGACGAGGGTGGGATGTGGAGATGTCAGAGCTGACTGAACATCGAAGAACGATAACCGAGCACATGGCTGAATGCACAATGGCAGAACCATGTCCGGCGGTATCATATCACCCGCTCCATTCGACCCAGCGCAAGAAGACTGGGACTCCTACATGGATCGTTTCCAAATGTTCTTGGAAACCAACAATTTGAAGGATGCCACTACCGGGAAGAAACGGGCAGTATTCCTAACGCATTGCGGGCCGACCGTATTCAAGATGGCTAAGGCACTAGCGAAACTGGCAGAAGTAAAGTCTATGGACTGGGATGTCCTCGAAACCCTACTGAGAGCCCACTATGCACCGACCGTGCCAACCCTCATGAGGCACCATGAATTTTACCAGAGAGACAAGCAGAAAGGAGAGAGCATTGCAGATTTCGTCGCAGATCTCCAGAATCTGGGAGGCCTATGTGAGTTTGCCGACCTCGAAGAAGCCCTGAGAGACCGAGTAATTCTGGGATTAGAGTCACCGCACACGCAGAGTAAGCTGATGGCGAAAGGCGACATCAGCCTTAAAGATGCCATTGCTGAAGCTACCGCAGCAGAAGCGACCAAGAAGTCGGCTGTCCGAATGCGCCGTAGCCACGTCCCGGTTCACCAACCGACCTGCGAGCTTTCACCCAAGTCAGAAGGGCAGTTGTTAATGGCCCACCACGAGGACCTCTCTTCATCGTCAGACAGTGACAAAGAAGAGGTCCATCAACTGTGGTCCGAACGGGACCAATACCAGAAGCCCCAACACCCCTGCGCTGGTTGTGGGGCAAACCACCCCCGGTCTGAATGCAAATTCCGTGACACGCTCTGCCATGAGTGCGGGAAACGAGGCCATATCGGACGGGTCTGCAGAAGTTTTACAAGACTCAGCCAGCCCTCGAAAGGGGCTAACTATCGCCAACTGACTGGAAACCGTCCTGTAAGGCGAGAACCAGTGAACCACTCCTACAGAAACAGAACCCTAAACTGCCCCACAAAGCGAGAAGAGGCTCACCAAACTATCACTATCGGTCACACCTCCTCTTTGGATGCCAAGAAAATCCGAGTTAAAGTGGCCATCGAAAACCAGCCCTGCCTGATGGAAGTCGAGTCAGGATCGTCCCTCTCAATGGTTTCCTGGAAGACCCTCAAGCAGCTCATCCCTACGGTCCGGCAACAAGACCTCCGTTTCCAAAGACTGATACTTAAAGACTATCAGGGGAACAGGATTCCAGTCGTAGGATCCAGTCAAGTCCAGGTCTCATTCAAGAACCGTACAGCTTACCTACCCCTGACTGTGATCGATAAAGACCGGCCTAGCCTGTTAGGCCTCCAATGGTTCGCTCCACTTGGCATTGAAGTAGCAGTCATCAACCGAATCGGCAGCAATAACTTGGAGGAGGACCTCATCCAAGAATTCAAGGATGTCTTCGCAGAAAAACAAGGCGAGTACAAGGGGACCCCAATATCATTTAACCTTAATCCAAAAGTAGCTCCCATCTGCCTTAAGCCTCATCGGGTTCCATTCACCCTTAAACCAAAGATTGACGAGCAGCTCGATAAATTAATAGCCCAGGGTGTGTTAGAGCCCACCGATCACTCTCCCTGGGAGACCCCAATCGTGACACCTATTAAGCCGGAAGGATCGATAAGAATTTGTGGGGACAACCGAGCCACCCTGAACCACGCCCTGCAGCAAAACACGTATCCGGTACCGGTGGTGCAGCACCTCCTCCATTCCCTGGGGGGCAGAAAAGTCTTCGCTAAACTAGACTTAGCTCAGGCATATCAACAACTGCTGGTAGACAAAAAAACGGCACAGGCACAGATGATCGTGACACACCGTGGTGCCTTTAAATGTGCCCGACTCCAATTCGGAGTGAGCGTAGCCCCGGGGATCTTCCAGAGTTTGATGGAAAGACTTTTACAGGGGATAAAAGGCATTGTCCCATACTTTGATGATGTGTTAATCGCTGCCCCACCCCGAAAATTTTACGGGATCGCCTGAGGATGGTCCTCCAGAAATTCCAAGACACAGGTCTTAAGGTGAAGAAAAATAAGTGTAAACTGTGTACAGATCGTGTTGAATTCTTGGGGTATTTGATTGATAGCCAGGGCATTCACCCTACCGACAGCAAACTGAGGGCAATCAAAAACACTTCCAAACCCTGAAATAAGGCCGACCTCCAGGCGTTTCTTGGCCTTATCAATTTTTATAATGTATTCCTGCTGCACAAGGCAATGGCAGCCGAACCTCTACACCGTTTATTGGACAAAAAAGCAATGTGGGTATGGGGACATAGAGAAGAGCAGGCGTTTCAAAATGTAAAAAGATTGTTGACTTCTGACGCCATACTAATGCAGTACAATGAGACTTTGCCGTTAACGATCACGTGTGGTGCATCGCCTTTCGGAGTAGGCGCCATTTTGAGCCACGTTTTGCCAAACAGTAACGAAGCCCCTGTTGCCTATTTCTCAAAGACGCTTTCAAAAGCAGAATGCAATTACAGTCAGATTGATAAAGAAGCCCTTGCTATTGTGTCTACTGTCAAAAGATTTCATGAGTACGTGTTCGGCTGAGCTTTTACTATAGTGACTGACCACAAACCTTTGCTGGGAATAATAGCCGGAGATAAACCGACTCCCTATGTACTATCTCCCAGAATGACTAGCTGGTCAGAATTCTTGGCTGCCTATAATTATCGGCTGCAATACCGCCCGGGGAAAGCCATTCCCCATGCCGATGCCTTGAGCCGAGCACCGCTTCCAGAGACCATTGATGACCCCGCGCCTACAGTGACAACGTTGCAGATCGAGACGCTTCGCATGCCGCCATTAACAGCCTGAGATATCGCGATGGAAACAAAACACGAACCCGCCTTAGCGCGAGTCCTCAGTTGGGTAGAACGCGGATGGCCATTGAACCAGGTACCTGATGACTACGCCCCATTCAAGAGTCGTCAAACCGAACTGTCCTCACAAAAGGGCTGCGTTATCTGGGGAGATAGAGTCGTTGTCCCAGAGCGACTTCAACGAGCAGTCCTGAGAACCTTGCACGATGGCCACCCCGGCATCGTGCGCATGAAAGCCCTCGCACAAAGCTACGCGTGGTGGCCAGGCATCGACAAGCAAATCGAGACATGGGTCAAAGCTTGTCACAAATGCCAGGAAGTAAGCAACGCCCCACCAATAGCAATTCCAACCGAATGGGAAACACTGCGGGGACCCTGGTCCCATATCCATCTGGATTTTGCTGGACCTACCAAAGGCCACACATTCTTGCTCACAGTGGATGCCTACTTGAACTGGCTCGAAATCCATCGAATGAAGAACACAACAACCGAAGCAGTCATTAAGAAACTGGACAGACTGTTTGCAACACACGGATTACCAGACGTGCTGGTATCCGACAATGGGCCTCAATTTACCGCGCTGTCCTTTGAACAGTACCTGGCAGACCGCGGTATTCGCCCTGCGCTGACGTCGCCTGCGCATCCTGCGGCCAACGGAAGGGCCGAGCGCATGGTACAATTCATCAAGAAAACGCTACAAAAATGGACTATGACAACATCGAAGAAAAAATAAACCGGATCCTCTTTTTGCAGCATATCACTCCACACAGTGTCACCAACAAAACTCCCGCAGAGTTGCTAATGGGGTGGAAGCTCCACTCCCACCTCGACCGCCTACACCCCTCCTACGAACCTGAAAAACCACACGGATCCTGCAGGCGATGCCATACCTTCCAGGTAGGCGACTTGGTGTTCGCTAAAAATTTGTCGGGCGATCCGTTGTGGGTAGAAGCGACTATGGTCCGCATAACCGGCCCTAGATCCTACCTCATGCAATGCCGCGATGATAGACTATGGAAGCGCCATATTGATCAACTATGATCAAGGCTGCAGTCAGGGATCTCTGAGTTCCCTGATGCCCTAACTGAGGGGGGAGGAGATACGGAGGAAGATGAACTTGAATTGCAGAAAACTTTAATGAAAAGAACGATAGCGGAATGGAAACAGGTGAAGAGGAATCAGGGATGAGAGTGAGTTTGCCTCTTGGGGATACCGAAGATGTTGGTGACAACGGAAATTCGAACTCAGAGTTAGAGGCACCACCTTCACCAAACAACACCTTACCTCATCAAGAATGCAGCCAAATACCGGGGGCACAACAAAAGTCAACGAGAATAACAAAACAACCGTCCTACCTCAAGGACTACATAACCGCACCCTGTAAACGGAACCCAGGGGGAAGGGGTGTTGTGAATGAATAAATGTGTTAATAAAGTTATCAGAGCTTGAAGTCAAGTGCAGGGTTCTGGCCCTGCACTTCTGATTGACCATTAATGGCGATATCAGATTGGTCCGTTCAGGTGAATCTGATTGGCCATTAACGAGCCTCACTTATTGGTTAACGGAGCTAGCGCTCCCTGGTTTTCATTGGTTGAATATTTAATAAGTTGCCTATATAAGGAAGGCTGTTGCAGCCATTGAGTTGGAGCTGTCACACCACGTAAATAAAGAGTTTGAAGTTCACCGTTTTACTGCATCGTCTCCATTATTCGCGCCCATGCTCCAAACTTAACAAGAGGCGTATTCCAAATCTCATCCTAGGATATAGGGGCTCAGGAAGAGGGCCTTTGTTGTAATAGCACCTGCTCTTCGGAACATCATCTCTCCAGAGATTGACCTCAATCTGGCTTTGGCGACTGGACTTGAGCATTTGAGTGCATGATAGAGCCTGTACTCTGCTTATAATAATAAAATCATAGAGTTGGGAGAGATCTTTCATGTTTTCTAGTCCAATCTGCTGTTGGACTATCAGGAGTCCTGATACCATCCTGGACAAATGGCTATCTAATCTTTTCTTGAAAAAAAAAAGGGGACCAAGCATCCACCTTGATATGGATATTGTTGTTGCTTAATACCTTGGCTGTGATATTGGGTTCTATATCTTTATATGGTTTTTATGTCTTACAGAATTTTGCTTTTATATTGTTTTTAATTGCTGCAAGCCACCCAGTGTTAATGTATTTGAGACTATATCAATCTAATAAAGAAATGTATCTCTTGTTACAATATTTGGGATTGTTACCACCAGAAAGTATGTGCAAAACATTTTGAACAATTGAAGCATAGTGATAAGGCGACCAACTTTTTTACAATGAGAAGAACACAAATAAATTGAAGAAAAAAAAACCAAAGCCACTTGTTCATGGCACACTCTGGTGCGCGGCACTCTTGTGCGTGGCACTCTTGTGTGTGGCAGACTGTTGTGCACAGCACATTCTTGCACGTGGTGCACTCTTGTGCATGGTGCTCTCTTGCACGCAGCACACTCTCTCAAAACAACTCTCCTGTGTGGAGCGCATGCGTCACATAATTGCGTCTCAACACACTTTATCGAGCCTTGACAAATCGTCATGTCAAAAACAAATACATCACATCACACAGAACGGATCGGATCGGCATCGATCAAATATGGAGATTTACAAATTAGTCTTCAAATATCAAAAAGGAGGACATGTAGGAGGACACTTTTCAAGAGAGGACAGAACTTACAAAAGGAGGACTGTCCTCCCTTAAAGGACGATGGTTGGTCACCTTAATAGTTGTCCATGGGAAGGACAGAGCAGTACGTGATGCTATATATGCACTGTTATAATCATACCGGTACAATGACCTAATTTGCAACAGTTGTGTGATTATGGCATTGTGCACATGAGGTCCTTTTGGATATCATTGTGGTTTACTGTGGATATTGCTGGTTGAAAGCCTTGTTACCTTTATGTTTATTATTGTTTATGTTTTACAGTTTATTATTAAATATTTGTTTTAAAATTACATCACGGACAGTTTTAATAAACCATGAACCTATTGTGGTATTAGTCATAAAACATTTACTTAGGTCATATGATATGATGGGTTCTGTAATGTACTATAGTTCACAAATATTATTGATACCATGTTTCCCCAAAATAAGACCAGATCTTATATTAATTTTTGCTCCAAAAAACATATTAGAGCTTTTTTCTGGTTAGGTCTTATTTTCAGGGAAATACGAGACTAAATGCACCTGTCCAGTTAATGATCTTAACTGGGGCTTATTTTGGGGATAGGGCTTATATTATGATCATCCTGAAAAATCATGCTAGGTCTTATTTTTTGGTGGGGTCTTATTTTGGGGAGAACACAGTATATAGTAGGTATGGACAAATTAGCACATATGATAGCTCTTGGCAGGACTGGGTATTTTTTGATGTTTTTTTAAAAATCTTTATTAAAATCATAGACCAGCATATACAATATATTGAAACAGAAGGTGTATAAAAAGGAAGAACCTAAAGAGGGGTAGGAGCATTACATGAATATAGAGGAGCATAAAGGTTAGTATGTGGCAGACTACACTGCTCAAAAAAATAAAGGGGACACAAAAATAAGACATCCTAGATCTGAATGAATGAAATATTCTTATTCAATACTTTGTTCATTACATAGTTGAATGTGCTGACAACAAAATCACACAAAAATTATCAATGGAAATCAAATTTAGCAACCCATGGAGGTCTGGATTTGGAGTTACACTCAAAATTAAAGTGGAAAAAAACACTACAGGCTGATCCAACTTTGATATAATGTCCTTAAAATAAGTCAAAATGAGGCTCAGTAGTGTGTGTGGCCTCCACGTGCCTGTATGACTTCCCTACAATGCCTGGGCATGCTCCTGATGAGGTGGCAGATGGTCTCTTGAGGGATCTCCTCCCACACCTGGACTAAAGCATCCCCCAACTCCTGGACAGTCAGTGGTGCAATGTGGCGTTGGTGGATGAAGCGAGACATGATGTCCCAGATGTGCTCAATTGGATTCAGGTCTGTGGTGCAATGTGGCGTTGGTGGATGAAGTGAGACATGATGTCCCAGATGTGCTCAATTGGATTCAGGTCTGGGGAACAGTCCATAGCATCAATGCCTTCATCTTGCAGGAACTGCAGACACACTCCAGCCACATGAGGTCTCGCATCGTCTTGCATTAGGAGGAACCCAGGGCCAACCGCACCAGCATATGGTCTCACAAGGGGTCTGAGGATCTCATCTCGGTACCTAATGGCAGTCAGGCTACCTCTGGCGAGCACATGGAGGGTTGTGCTGCCCCCTAAAGAAATGCCACCCTGCACCATTGCTGACCCACTGCCAAACCGGTCATGCTGGAGGATGTTGCAGGCAGCAGAACCTTCTCCAGGGCATCTCCAGACCCTGTCACATCTGTCACATGTGCTCAGTATGAACCTGCTTTCATCTGTGAAGAGCACAGAGCACCAGTGGTGAATTTGCCAATCTTGGTGTTCTCTGGCAAATGCCAAACATCCTGCACAGTGTTGGGCTGTAAGCACAACCCTCACCTGTGGACGTCAGGCCCTCATACCACCCTCATGGGGTCTGTTTCTGACCGTTTGAGCAGCCACATGCACATTTGTTGCCCGATGGAGATCATTTTGCAGGGCTCTGGCAGTGCTCTTCCTGTCCCTCCTTGCACAAAGGCGGAGGTAGCAGTCCTGATGCTGGTTTGTTGCGCTCCTATAGCCTCCTCCATGTCTCCTGATGTACTGGCCTGTCTCCTGGTAGCGACTCCATGCTCTGGACACTACGCTGACAGACACAGCAAACCTTCTTGCCACAGCTCGCATTGATCTGCCATCCTGGATGAGCTGAACTACCTGAGCCACTTGTGTGGGTTGTAGACTCCGTCTCATGCTACTACTAGAGTGAAAGCACAACCAGCATTCAAAAGTGACCAAACCATCAGCCAGAAAGCATAGGAACTGAGAAATGGTCTGTAGTCGCCACCTGCAGAACCACTCCTTTATTGGGGATGTCTTGCTAACTGCCTATGCTTTTCACCTGTTGTCTATTCCATTTGCACAACACCATGTGAAATTGATTGTCAATCAGTGTTGCTACCTAAGTGGACAGTTTGATTTCACAGAAGTGTGATTCACTTGGAGTTCCATTGTGTTAAGTGTTCCCTTTATTTTTTTGAGCAGTGTATATTCAATAACAGCACTCTAGTATGGCAAATTAGATGTTCATTAATCTAGTTTATGGCATAGGTAATCATCCAATGAATTTTAAGCCCCACTGAACAGCACCTGGCAACATTACCTGTGGCAAAATTACTATCTGAAAGCAGCAGGGAATGTAGAATTATACTGTGCACTCTGGATATTTATGCAGTAATAGTGACATGGGACTAGTGTGAAGGTCCCTATAATGCCGGCACTAGAGAAGCATATGTTATATTGTTTATGTGTGTCCAGAGTCACAGCGGCATTGTCTCTCCAGAAGGAATCTTCCTGTAGTGACCTTCAGGGACAACTGAAGGGAAGGCATGACATCATGCCAATGTAAAGGCTCTCTGGTGACCAGGTACTTTGTGGTTGGTTATGTAAATCATGGGAGAGGCAGAAGTCCTGTTGGATTCACTGGCAATAAAGTTTGGGCTCCTGGTTAGATTTCAGTGGAGTTCTGGGTGATGAGTGTTTTGGCCTGATCATATCCTATGCTGAGTAGAAGACCTGGAGAGAAGATCAACAATGAGACTGTAGTTGCCACAGCCTGTTTCTATATGAATTCAAAATCATCACTCAGAGTGATTGGATGGATGACCTTTTCCTTCAAAGTTCCTCCAATCACATTTGAAGAGGTGCTATGTAGCGCATGTGTAGTGTGATCCAAAGAGATCTATAATCATGCATTCACCTTTTAAAAACTTAACTTTATCTCCGTTGGGTCATAAAACATAAACATCAGCAAAGGTTTAGAAAATTCAATTCAGTAGTTATGGGATAAGCCATCCTCTTGTGTTCATTTGACAGTCTTAGAAGTTACATGAGGGACTTGTGATATGTGGCTTTCATTCTCCAACATTCTGTGCTGAATGTTCTCCTTATGCTTTTCAAAAAGTCTTTTCTTCCTTGGTTGCCTATAAAATTTGACTTCCACAGTATCCCATGGCAACAAGTTCCAAAGAGCAATCATGCACTGCACCAGCATTTATTTGTGTGAAATTTTCCACCTTTTAATTTTTCCCCAGATGTCTATTCTATGAAATATTTGCATGGTACAAATAAACAAACTCTACAACTTATTGTCATGAAAAGGTGCACGCAATGATGGTGGTACTTACCTAGCATCCTCTTAGAGCAGAGAATATTGTGGACTTTTCTAGCAAATCAATGAAATTTAAAGCTATAAATAACTAAACTGAAAGCAAATTTATGTTGGTCTGCATGAGAAATGTGATAGTTATATTAGTCTCAGCAGGGAAGTGTTAAGGGGGATGAATCTTTATACTCTGCCAAGTTCTTTTATTTTCTGCCTTCATCATGTCTCTCTCTAAAAAAAGAGAGCAAAATTTCCTTGTAGTTAGTTAATTTCAATCACACTAACAAGTCAGATATCGAATGGCAGCTTCTGAAGTAAATGAAACCAGTATCAAACTTTGTTATTTGTTCAAACAGATACCTTTTCTTTATTAAAGGACATACTTTAAGCTTTGATAATATTCAGTGGTAAAGGTGTGTAAAAAGTTAAGAAACCTGAAAGGAGGCAAATACATTTCCCCAGAATGATTACAGCTGTTTATATACGTGGATGATTGATTTGAGAAAAATCCTTGTGCTATAAACTAGGAACTGATTTGAAAATCTTCACCCTAATTCTTGAAAGGGAACGACATCTGTGTTTATTAATTTCTATTTAAATGTCTGGAAAATGGCTGATTTTTAACCTACATAAAACATTCAAAACCTAATCTATGCTTTTTGACTTGTGTACAATCTTATTTGGCTGTGTTAGAGTGAAATTAGAATAGATGCTTCTCTCTGGCAGCTAAATTCATAGCAGCTTGCAGACAATAGAGTGTTAAATATATTTTAATTCAATAAAGTTATGAATTAATTAGAAATATATCTGCCAACTAATTCTTGAATTTTTTTTTTAAAAAACACAGGTATATCTGACTGTATCCCACACAACTATTTTGCAAGTTTGTTAGTCTGTACTTAATGGTTTCTAGAAAATTGACACTCCACACCTATTTATTGCATTCACATGTTGTAATGCATTTACAAACACCTCAGGATTAATAAATAAAGCAGTGGGACACCTTGGTATTATATTACATATCATATAATATTGTGATTGTTCTACCTTGCTCCTCATCTATAGCTGTTACCTTTTATAATCATGTACATAGTTGATACATGGGTGAGAGGTCAGGGAAAAAGGAATCATACCAAGCTTGAAACTGTCCAACTGAAAACGAGAAAACTGACCAACTCTTTTATTTCTCCTCATACTTTTAAAAAAAGCTATATTGAAACTGAGCCACCACTGAACCTAAAGATAAGGCAGGTACTGTAGTGATTTAGAATAAAAATGCCAGCTATAGACCAAATGCAGTATTTTTGGACCAAATACTGTTATTTAAAATAGGAAGACTGATCTAGTGATGATGGGTATAAATAGAAACACTCTGTTAAAAGATTGTACTATTTTTCAATTTATCCACTTTTCTTTGTGGAACAGAAAGCAAGAAGAAAATTCAGTTGATTTTGAGCCACAACTCATGAGTGAACAGTTTGTTAATCCACAGCTTGAAGAGGGAAGAGAAAGCTAATTGATTTTTTTCCTACATTAATGAACAACTACCCCATGATGGAGGGCTCAGACAATCTTAATCAGCATAGCTGGAACCATTATTTGATCTAAAAGTTGGCATCCCTATATCTATTAAACATTGAATCAGTTATGTGTTTCCCTTAAAGTTTTATTTAAAGTACAAGAATATGTTCAGCCACTTTCTTTCCTGTTTTGCAAGAAACATAGTTTGCTGTGATTTCAAAGTGAGGGAGGTAGTTATTGAAGCAAAAATGGATTTGGAAGGTAATTCTTAATTTGTGCAAATGTTAATTTACATAATTCAGAACCAGAAAGAAACTACTAAACACCTGCAAGACTTTGCAGGTTTAACCACCTGAAACCTCTCTGTAATTCAAAGCCATCCTTAGCTCCAACACTGCTGTAAATTGCAAAGGACAAAACAGGCACTGTGTAAGATATTTTTTTACCTCCATGATTAATAGCAGTTGGACAAATTCATGTTGGGCCAAAGAGTTTAAGCCCTCTGAGGCAAGATCCTGATTCCAGTCACCATTGCTGTAACTCAGTTTTTAATGCTGCTTTGTTTTGTTTTACAAGAAGCATTAAGAATTCCAGACATACTCATCAAAAGCTATATATGTGTGTTTGCACACACATACACACACACACACACATACATATGAATGAGATGGTTGGAATTAGAGAGTCTAAATGATTCAGAGTACCACTGTCTTTGAAATACATAGGTTCATGACATACATTATATAAAATGATTGTATTTGCAAATCAGCTTCAAAATGGATGGTGAATGTAATGAGCTGTACTTGTGGGAGACCATGGGAGAATAAAGGGGCAGATGATAAAACATGCACCAAGACATCATGACACAAAAAAGTGACTAACAGATTTGCAGCAGGTATTGTAAGTATGTAAAGTGTCAAACTCATGTCGTCACGGTAGCATCACGTGATGTATCATGACTTTTTCCCCTTCACTAAATCAAGTGTGGGCATGGCCAATGTGTGATACATCTGGCCCACAGGCCACAAGTTTGACAGCCCTGATGTAAAGGCAATATTTATGTCATGATGTCACTGAACAAAATGCCATCTTGCCTTACTATGGATACTTAGGCTCTCTGTATAGAAATACTTCACTAAGTTGTGTGGCTTATATATGATGTTCTTTATTCCCAGTCAATGAAGAGGTAGTGAAAGTTAATATGGAGATCAAAAGTAATAAGTACAGTATGTGTAATTTTTATAACTAGTAATCAGGTTAACTTGACAGTGAGCCATTTCTGCAGCCATCAGATAAATGGCAAATGTCAAATGTAAACTAAACTTTATGAATGTTTTGGTTTGACCTCTGATAGTTATGATATTCTGATTTTCTAAATTCTTTAGAGATTTGACATTATTCTTAAAGATAGGGGCATAATATGGGAATTATTAAGTGGAGAGGCCTTCCAGAAATAGGATCTTCTTTTGGCAGAAGGGAAAAAAGCACTATTTACATGTCATAACTAGTTTTCTCAGCATGAAACAGCTTTTTCCTATAATTTGGCAGTCAGGCAGAACTAATTCTTGGCTATCAGACAAATGTAAAAATGACAATTGGGCCATTTTCAGCATGAAATTTAAACAAGTGCACAGCAGAGAAGAGATGAGAATTCCAACATTTAGGGATAACAAGAAATTATCTGAAAGACTGAAGACATTCAGACCAATGTTATTACTTTCTTTGTCACTGTGGCTAGATTAGTGGACAAAGGGGATGCTTTTGATGTAATGTAGTACAATTAGACTTCAGCAAGGCATTTGATAAAATTGATCATAGCCTCCTTCTTGATTAACTGGAACAATGTGGGATGGATGATTCCACTATTAAATGGATTCATAATTGGGTGAACAGTTACAGAAAATGCATTGACCTTAATACAGTGGTCGCCAACTGGTGGGCCATGAGAAAATTTTGGTGGGCCACAGAGAAATCTCATCCCCAGAGCACCCCCCCAATGCAATTAATCCAGGCTGCCCAGAAACACAAGGCTGTGCCGCCCACATGGCACACGGGAACCCTCCCTGCCCGGCAAACTTGCCTGCTAAATTACTATTTTTCCTTTTTCCGACCATTATCTGTTCTGCTATGCCTGGAGATTTAGATTAGCAAGGAAGCAGGAAATGGTTGGATTTCATGTTTTCTAGCTAGTCTTTAGATCTTCAGCTCTGCTTTTAAGCACAGCCGAACCTCCCTTAGGACTGAAGGTTCAATTATTCCCTGCAGACTCACAGCAAGCAAATTTGAGAGACTGAGCTAGCCAATGGCAGATAGATAGATCACTGAATGATTCTGTGAGCAACTCATTCTGCCTGCCTGCTTTGCCTTATTTTGGGTAAAAGTTGCTCTTTTTCTATAAAAAAATCAATATTTACATACATGGTATGTTGTGAGTTAATTTTATGAGTTTGCTTGCTAGCAAATTTTATGTGACAGACTGAGCTAGCCAATGGCAGATAGATAGATCTCTGAATAAATCTGTGATTCTGTGAGCAACTCAATCTGCCTGCCTGCTTTGCCTGGTTTTGTAAAAGTTGCTTATTTTTTATAAAAAAAATCAATATTTATATAAATATTTATAATATTTACATACAAGCCATGCCCAGCCAGTTACATGACCACTAAGCCACACCCACAAATTAGGTCACACCCACAGAACTAGAATTATGAGTTTGGTGATCCCTGAGGTCCAAAAAGTTGGCAACCCCTGCCTTAATAGATCTATGCGTGCACATGGAAGGACACCTCAAGTAAGACACCTCAAGATTATGTTCTGAGTCCAATATTCTTCAATGTTTCCATAAATGACTTAGATCTCTCTATATAAAAGTGAAATACCACTCATGCATCATCACAAAATGTCCAGAACTGTAAAGCCTACAACCTGAAATTTGGCATGTATGTTCCTCCTGGCTTCTAGGTACTCATTATGAAAGGATTTTTCAAAATGACCATCAGAGCATTAGTATTTTGTATATTATTATAAACATTGACAGGACGCTAGCCAGATGAATACCGATGGATGCTGGTAGGCAGAGGCAGAACTCCCCCCCCCCCTTATTTTCCTCCCCAAAAACTAAGCCTGACTGTATAGTTTTGTAGTGAAGCATGGGTACCGAACTAGTAAAGGGATAGAAAGGATGCTCCGAAAAGTTTTAGATGAAAGAAAGCTAGGGGAATTGTGAAAATCCCCAGAAAACAGGCCTAAGGTTCCCAATTTTTTTGACAGATTTGAACATTGGGGCCTATCCAAATAAGGTTCAGTGGCGAGAAATGTAAGGTTCTGCACTTAGGCAGGAAAAACCAGATGCTCATGTGCAAGATAGGCAGTTCCTGATTTAACAGTAATACTTGTGAAAAGGATTTGGCTATTTTGACCCACCACAGATTAAGCAAAAGCCAGCAGTGTATGTTAGTCCTGCAAGGTAGCTCAGACAAGAAGCATAATCAGGAGTACTATCTCTATTGTTATTATAAGATTATATTAACAGAATCTTGTAAGATTGACAATATTTCTCCCCTCCTTTCCTTTCACCCTCCGGAAAACATCTGAAACATTTCTCGTGCCATGCCCCCTTCTATGGGATGAAATACATTTTACATGCTGGTTCTCCAGTCTGTGATTTTTCCTCCTTCTCCCAAGGTCATTCCTTCATACCATTACAGTGTGCCATAGCTATCACAAGAGGCAATTCCATTTTAGACTGCATGAATAGATGTATAATATCGAGTTTATGGGTAGTGATTGCTTCACTAGTCAGGCACTAGTCAGGATGTAACAGGCAGTAGGGAAAAACCTTGAGGAACAGGAGGAAGAGGCTCAACTAAGCAATGGCCAGATCAAAGAAATCTGAGCCCAGGAGGAAAATGTAATTTGAGTAAGCATCCTAAACATGACTCTCTCTAGTTCTCTAGATAAAGGGAGGTGATCAGGCTTTCAAGATTCTGTTACTGTAACCTTATAATAAAATCCTATTAGCATTTATAACTCTGGTGTTCTAGTTTGGTCTACCTTGAATGTCCAGTTGTGGTCACTGTGATAAAAATAAGGAGGCTGAGGAACTGGAAAGAGTGCAAAGAAGAACCCAAATGCTTAAAGGCCTGGAGATTAAATGTTTAAAGGAACTGGGTATCTTTAGTCTAAAGAAGAGAAGGCTAAGGGGAATCACGATAGTAATCCTCCAGTAGAAGAAGGGATTTCATAGGGAAGAGGCTGCAGATTTATTCTCTGTGCATCCAAGGCAAGCTAAGTGAGACAAGACAACTAGTGGGTGGAAGCATAATCAAGGAAGATCCAAACTTGAGGGGCAGGAGGGATTTCCCACATGGGAGCAAGGGAATAACCTACTTTAAGCAAGGGAACAACCTATCTCCTGAAGTCATGGGTGCTTCATCAAGATTGAACAGATGTTTGTCTTGGAGGAGGATTCTTCATTGGGCAAAGGGTTGCCCGAGGGGGTTGGCAACCTTACACACTCAAAAAGCCACAAAGGTCTTAACCAGAAGCCCCTATTCAATTCTGTAGCCAACCAAACTCTATGGCAGTTTCCCCACCATAGAGTCTCCTCCTAGTTTCCTCCACCTGTCCTAACCAAAAGCCCTCCTTTTTTCCTCTACCTGTTCTAACCAAAAGCTCTATCAACTGTGGAGCCGACTGACAACAGGGAGCCACAGCAGAGGGATGAAAGAGCCATATGCAGCTCCAGAGCCATAGATTGCTGACCCCTGCCCTAGAAAGACCTCAGAGGTCCCTTCCAACCATATGAATCTATTAATGCAATTATAAGGACTTAGGGATTTTCTAGCCTCATATATAAGAATTTGTAAATCTGAGTAAAGGGCCTCTCAAGAATGTGTACAGCAATGCCAGAATATTACCTTGTTAAAATATTGGACAGAGACCAAAATCACTGGGCTTATGAAAAGTGGGCCTCATAAAGTATCTGTCGTCTTCACCAAGCCAAGACGCTGGAATGTCTCATATACTACAATGAAATCCCCTATCAAACGTTCACATCCTGTTCCCATTTATGCTGTTTATTTTAGCATTCTCTGTGTGGATTTATGCTTCCCTCCTTTTCATTGCATAATGCCCAAAGAGGCTGAGGACAATAACACACACACAAAAAAAGGGTAAAATATCAGCAAAATGATGCTGACAGAGTGTTCTTAACTTGCAAACTAAATCAAAAAGAAATCAAAAGACTGGAAAAGAAATCAAAATAAAAACAGATTGTAGTTTTCTGAGAACTTAAATTTAGTTTCTGGTGCTGATGGGGAAAAACAGAGAAAAGAGAAATAAGAATATAATGTTAGGTGATGAATGGATAGTGTTGAAGTTGTTGTGTATACAATAAATGCATAAAGGTCCAAGCTTGGAGTAAAGTGCAGGGTTCTGGCCCTGCACTTCTGATTGGATATCAGGCAGCTTGACCAGGATTGGTCAGCTATAACAAACCTGATTGGTCTTCAAGTAAGGGTTTTCATTGGTTATTAGAAATAGTGTTCCTAGTTGATTATTGGTCAAATCATGCATAAGGTGCTTATATAAGACAAAGAGAACTGTTATGGCTTGCTTGCACGATGTAAATAAAGAGTTGAAGTTCACTGTTCCAAGCTGTCTCCACTTATTATGACTCATGCGCAGTACTTAACACTGGCGACAAAGGTGGGATATGGAGACGCTTGAACTGAAGAACCGAGAAACGAATACCGAGCACGTGGAAGACGACGCCAATAACGGAAACCATGTCCGGCGGCATCGTACCACCTGCTCCGTTCGACCCAAGTCAGGAAGATTGGGACTCCAATATGGATCGTTTCCAAATGTTCCTTGAAACGAACAATCTCAAGGACGCCACACTGGCGAAGAAAAGAGCGTTATTCCTTACGCACTGCGGGCCGGCCGTCTTCAAGATGGCCAAAGCACTCGTTAAACCGCGGGAAGTGAAGGCCATGAGCTGGGACGAC
>BHEV01011323.1:888-18306 GCA_004319985.1 Emydocephalus ijimae
ACTTGAGCTAAATATAATTTAGCGAAAACCTTCCCGCCCCCCAGGGAATGGAGGAGGTGTTGTACCACAGGAACTGGATACGCGTTCTGCTGCAGGGCGTGGTTCAGAGTGGCCCGATAGTCCCCACAAATTCGAATCGACCCGTCTGGCTTAATGGGTGTTACAATAGGGGTTTCCCATGGCGAGTGATCGATGGGCTTCAGCACGCCTTGAGCAATTAGCTTGTCGAGTTGTTCGTCGATTTTCGCTTTTAGGGCGAATGGAACTCGACGGGGCTTTAATCGAATGGGTGCTACCTTTGGATCTAGGCTGAATGAGATTGGGGTCCCCTTATACTCGCCTAAGCTGTCCGCGAAGACGTCACTGAACTCAGAAATAAGATCCTCCTCCCAATCACAACCGCCAACTCGGTTTACGCCGGCCACTTCAATGCCGAGTGGCGCGAACCATTGGAGGCCTAGTAGGCTAGGCCTATCTCTATCGATGACCGTTAGAGGTAAGTACGCTGTATGCTTTTTGAAGGAAACTCGGACTCGGCAGGATCCGACGACAGGGATTCGGTTCCCTTGGTAGTCCTTGAGGATAAGGTGTTGGAATTTGAGGTCTTGGCGTTGGATTGTGGGAATAAGTTGCTTGAGTGTCTTCCACGACACCATCAAGAGGGATGATCCCGAGTCAACTTCCATGTGGCACGGCTGGTTCTCGATGGCTACGGTGACTCGGATCTTCTTAGTGTCCAAGGCTGAGGCGTGACCGATAGTGATAGTATGGTGAGCCTCTTCTCTCTGTACGGCTGGATTTCTGTAGGAGTGGTTTACTGGCATTCGCCTTACAGGAGGGCTTCCTGTCGATTGGCGGTAGTTAGCCCCCTTAGAGGCCTGGCTAGGGCCTAGCAAACTGCGGCAGACCCGCCCGATGTGGTCTCATTTCCTGCACTCATGGCAGAGTGCGTCGCGGAATTTGCATTCGGACCTGGCATGGTTGGCTCCACAGCCAGCGCAAGGGCGTAAGGACTTCGGATGATGGCCCTGATCGGACCGCAATTGGTGGACCCCTTCTTCGTCGCTGTCTAACGACGAAGAGAGGTCCTCATGGTGCGTGGTGGCGGCCTTCTCTTCTGAGCTGGTAGGAACGTCGCCGGTCGTTGGCGGTACAGGGTTTCGGGTTTTTCGAAGCTGTGCGGCCAACTTCTTGGTTGCCTCTGCCGCAACTGCGTCAGCAATGGCATCAGCAAGGCTGATGTCGCCTTTCACCATCAACTTGCTTTGTACCGCTGGTGCATCTAGCCCCAGAACTATTCGATCTCTCAGTGCCTCTTCCAAATCGGCGAACCCGCAGAGGCCCCCCAAATTTCGGAGGTCTGCCACAAAATCGGCCACGCTCTCCCCTTTACGTTGGTTTCTCTGATAAAACTCGTGGCGTCTCACGAGTGTAGGTACGGTCGGCGCGTAGTGGCCTTTCAGGAGGGGTTCGAGGTCGTCCCAGCTCATGGCCTTCACTTCTCGAGGCTTGGCGAGCGCTTTGGCCATCTTGAAGACGGCTGGGCCGCAATGCGTCAGGAACAATGCTCTCTTCTTTGCTGGCGTGGCGTGTTTTAGGTTGTTTGTCTCGAGAAACATTTGAAAATGATCCATGTAGGATTCCCAATCCTCTTGGTTTGGATCGAACGGAGCGGGTGGTACGATGCCGCCGGACATGGTTCCGTTGTTGGCGTCGTCTTTCACGTGCTCGGTGTTTGCTTCTTAGCTTCTTCGGTTCAGGCGTCTCCACATCCCACCCTCGTCGCCAGTATTATGTACTGGGCATGGGTCGAAATAATTGGAGACAGCCTCTGAACGGTGAACTTCAGCTCTTTATTTGCATAGTGACTTGAATAACAACAACAGTGAACTCTGCATCTCTTGTACGTTTCAACCAATAACGAGCTAGGAACGCTAGCTCTTTCAACCAATAGGAACTCTTAGTTAAGGACCAATCAGGTTCGTTAGAGCTGACCAATCCTGGTCTAGCTGCCTAACAGCCAATCAGAAGTGCAGGGCCAGAACCCTGCACTTTACCTCAAGCTCCAACTTTATTAACTTACTTTATACACAACAGTTCTGTTGTTTGGAAAAGGTAAATAAAAGGGCTGTAATCAACATAGAAAATCATAGATGGAATGGAGAGAAAGTCTTTCTCAAAACACTAGCAGCAGAGTCATCCCAAAAAGCTTATCTGCAAACTATTTATAGACACAAACATACACACATTTTAAGAATATTCATTTTTTGTTTCATGGAGGATAGTATAATATTCTAAAATCTAAATGAATGTAGTCTACTTTGGCCAAGTCCACCTTCTTTGAGAAATGGCCAGTTGCCACAACAAAAAACATTCTTAACCATCAATGCCACTTGACTATTCAGGAAACAGCAGAGCCCAATCCCTATAGGCAGTTATCATCAACAATATTTAATAATTGCACAACCGGTTGAAGAAGTGCCAGGAAAAACAAATATTTTAAAACAATTTTACAAAATAAGAAGTATTGCTCATCAGGTTATTCATTTATCTTTAAGTATAGTTTTGTGAGTTTTCCTACACAGTTTCAATTGAAAACTAGAACATATGCTACAATCAATCTTCTTGCCAATCAATGAAGGCCCACAGATAATTGTGACTTTGTGTTATTATTGATTCCATGTAATTTCCTCCCGCTCCCCATTTCTCATGTCATAATTCTTCCCCCACCCTGAAGAAAAGATCTTTAAATAAGAGAGATCTGGGCTGCCATACTAATTCTTATTTCACATATATAGGAGCTGTGGTGGCACAATGGTTACAATGCAAGCTACTTCTGCTGACTGCAGTTCAGCAGTTCAATTCTCACCGGCTCAAGGCTACTCAGCCTTCCATCCTTCCAAGGTGAGTAAAATGAGGACTCATATAAGATGACTCAATAAACCACTTAGAGAGGGTTATAAAACACTGTGAAGCGGTATATAAGTCTAAGTGCTATTGCAATATATGGCGTGATATGCTACAATAATTGGAGCTCTATACAGTGGGGCCCCCATCTCAGCCCACTAAGTAGACCAAAACATACAAATGAATACAAGAAGGCTAAAAATAATTTAATTGGGATTAGCTATAATAACATTGCTAGTCTGATTGTGCTGAACCTTCTCCTCCTTATAGTGCTTTGAATTAGGGATATGTCTTCCTGAGATGCTTCTGAACATCATCTGAAAATTCTGGACTTTAAAAAACACTATTTAAAAAAAATTGCATATCTCTGTCAAACCAATCTTTCTTACTCTCAAAATCATAGTAGCATATTATTATTTTGATTCAAATATTTTTGGCAACTGAAAGAATCACTCAGCTTATAATAAAGATGAATAGAATATTTTTTATTTTCATTTCAATTTTTTCATAAAAGATAATATTAATAAACTATTATCATTTTGTTACCTGATAATATACTTTCAAAATGCAAAGGATGTGAAGATCTCTTACAGAGATGAATATGATGCTCCATTATGCTGTGAGTACCATGAGTTTATATTATCAGATCTCCATGGGCTAGACATTAGATCTGGTTTAAAACAGATCCCAGTTGAATTTTTATATTGCTGTACTATACAAGATCATCTGGTGTAGATTAGATGGAACAAGTGATGCTAAATGATGTGATGTTAAACCCAGCCTTCCCTCTCTTTAGCTTCACATAGAAGTTGTATAGGAATCCCTCAATCTTCTTCTAAAAGCTCCTCTAGAGCAGAGTTTCCCACCACAGTATCCTTCAGATAAACTGAACTTCAGATTCATATGTCCCAGTCGGTAAGATCAACTTTAAAGGGCATTTATTTGGGGAAGAAATTGAAACCTGCCTCCCCCGCCAACTTCTATGATGCTTTCCTCAGTAGTTATAGTCCTAAGCCAAGCCCTGTGAAATGGCAGTGAATTCACCACTGTAAATTCTTTGAGAATTATTTTCCACAAGAAATTGAAGAGAAGTGAATGTTTCTGAACTTTTCTTTCCCAAAATAAAGATTTAAATGTGCACAAGAAAGGATTTTGATAATTGCCAAATCCTGCAAGCTCAGAAAACATGCAGCATATTATATAAATACATCAAACCTTGAACCCAATAAATGAAATTTAATTTCTGAAAATGTAACAGGCTTAAGTGGGTGTTCCAGATTTTGATTGCCCCCTGTAGGCAGAAGATATATGTTCTTAATAAAACTGTATGGATTTCTATTTAGTATGTGATCTCTAAGGATCCTTTAAAAAGTCTGTAAAATTGGATTATTGTTGTCTCTATTTTACTGAAGGGATAGATAGCATCTAGCACAAGCAAGCTATTGGAATTTCTGTATTCTAATACATGGCTTTATGACCAAATGCAAATGTGAGGTGATGAGATGACCACATTGTATGCTTTCTACCTGGCTACTTTTGTTTCAAGAGTTTAGCTAAACAGAGTTCAGGCTTGGACTGGAGACCACTAAAATCTTAGTGCCTCATTGTTTACATTTATTAATACAGTATAGATCAGACTTCAGAAGTAAGCAAGACAGCAATGTTTCTCAACCTTGACAACTTTAAGGTGTCAACTTCCAGAATTCAACTTCCAGAATTCCTCAGACAACCATGGGAGTTGGTAAGATGGTAAGATGTCCACACATCTTAAAGTTGCCAGGGTTGAAAAACACTGCAATTGTAGAAGGACTGGTAGAACTTGGGGGGTGGAATTAAAAGAGGGATCAGTCTAGAATCCCCATGGAGTCACAAAGTCCAACTCCATTGAATTCTGTTGAGCTTATTTAACTCCAAGTAAGGTGCTAGCAATTAGTTGAGAATATTTCGGGCAGAGGTCAGAGCAGCGATTAATCAGTTTAATTGGACCTTCATGAGGCAATCTGATCTTTTTGTGCTTGACAAATAAAAGTATGAAGAGATTACTGATCCTGATCTAAAACTCCAGGATTAATCCAATTCACCCTTGTGTCTTGCTGGATTCAGAAGAAAACTGATTTTGGTTCTCTCATAGATCATAGAAAAAGTGCAAGTATTAACTGCTATGTCCTAGGTACATAGCAGTTAATGCTTGCATTTTTTTCTAATTATTTTTTAAAAAAATTAAAACCATTTTATAGAACAAAAGCATTTAAAGAAAAAAGAAAATAAAAGTAAAAGAGGTGAGAAAAGAATAAAGAAATTAGAGAGGGGGAAAAAAGAACCAGAAAAAAAAAAGACAAAATATAATGAAATTGCTTCTGATTGTCTTTACCGCAGTTTTAAATGCATTTAAATTTCTTTCTCTTCTCTCTAAGATTATATCTTAATTTCCTTTTGCCCATAAGGTACACTTTCTAATTGCCAAACTCATAAATCACAAGTACATAATTACTGTCCTTTCTCTAATTAAACAAGTTAGTTCTGCCATCTCTGCTAATTCTGTCATCTTCACCATTGTAGATATTTCCAAGTCTTTTCCTCTTTATCCGTATAAAAATCTTGCTGCCAAAAATCTTGCTTGAGTTACCATGTAGGAAAACATTGGTCCATAGATATTTCTTTTTCAACAATGTTATTAATGATTATATTAAATAGATTAAACAGACACAAAACCTAATACAAACTGTGCATTTTACATTTATTTACAGTATTCACTATTGAACTCTTCTTTTGTCAACATGTTTGAGGCATAATGTCTAAAGCAGTTTTGTTATATATAATCATGTGAAGAATGATAGTGATCTCAATTTGGTCATTATGGGTAACAGATGGTCCACCAGCCATTTGAACATAATCTATGAGGTCGAGTTTTTTTTTCCATCAGGCCTACAGACAGTTTACTCAGTATTTTTTCTTATTATTGCTACTCTCTTGCAGTCCATTATAACTCCTCCATATGAAACAAATCAAGGCAACTTATTTCTGAGAATGAAACAAATGGATTGAAAAGCTTATAAGATATGAGATAATAAAAAAAACCTCAGCAATTGTAGAATCACAAAATTAATTGATGTAACAAAACTCAAGACACAATCACTATTCTCAATGCTATTTATGCTCATGCATGGATGGTGATATTGTATATCCCAAAATATTCAGCTGTATATTTTATAGGAGATTATACCATAAAGGGTTCTATTAACTAGTCTCAGCAATATTAGATTTTTATTGGATATTTAAAGTGGTTACACTTGAAAATTCCAATGTATGTTATCCAGGATACTAGGGAGGTTATAGAAGGTTATAAAGGTTTCCACACTACATGTACTGATGTGCTTGATTAGATATCTGATTTATTCAATTAGATTGCTGAAAAGGAGAAAACAGTTAACTTTTCCTTTTGTTGTTTATAGATCAAAGATTAACAATTTACTCCCATCTCCAATAATGACTGGAATATTCATGAAATGAATCTTCATAGAGATTAATTTTATAGGACAAACTTGGGTATTACTATTGTCAAAACTTGCTATTTCTTTTGAACCCCTTCAATTTGTATTAAAATTATTATTACACTATTTGTATTAATGTATAGATTATTCTCAATTTTTTAAAAAAATTGATCCATTTTTTATTTAGAAGTTGGTTTCACATACATACATTTGTGTATGTCCATCACACCACTTCCTTTTGAGATAGGGAACATTATACAAACTGCAGGGAAATAGTAAACAGTGCAAAAAGAAACAGGAAACAGGAGGTTAGAGAATAGAGAACAATATCTGACTAAATCTACTTTTCATAACATCATTCACTATATACCTCTGACTGGATTTGCATTCACATTAGTTCATACATTCAACCACATGAGTTCAACCACATTAGCAACAATTCTATTTTGACAAAAAGAAAAACAAATGAGACAAACCTGAACACCCAACTTTCAGGGACTTTGGAGATGGAAAAATTAAAGGAATCCCATGCAATCTGAGAGCTGCAGATTTTCCTAGTAGAATAAGTGGTATTAAACCTGCCTGGAATAAAGAACCCATAACTTATACCGATGGCACTGTTACTACAAAGGATTGAAGTTAAATTGGACATTTGTAAAAGGATGAAAACAAGATACATCTGCAAACAGTATAATAGGACTGTGTGTCAGTTTCTCTGGCTTAAGGCATTTGTTGCGGACTTCCTAAGAAATGTGCTTTGAAACATTGGACCAGTGTTTCCCAACTTTGGCAGCTCGAAAATGTGTGAACTTCAACTCCCAGAATTCTGCAGCCAGCAAGCTGGATCCACATCTCTTCGAGTTGTTAAGGTTGAGAAACATTTATCTGACTGTATTCTTATATTTATATACAAGTCTAAAGATTTAAATACAAGTCTGAAGCAATAAACCTTCGGGCATTGCCAATGTCTATATGGGAGAACAAACTTTTCTTTGTTAAATTAAATGGCAAACAAGATCAATTCCTATTATGGAACATTTTTTTTCTTTCTTTACCTGGTTTTTTTTTTATATATAGATATATATAAATTGATGGTAGCATTTTCCCTAACTCCAGTTTTGGCTGCATTTCTAATTGCCTGCTGTGTTTATTTGACTGGTAATAACTCAAAAGCTCATTGTAGGAAATACTTCCTTTTTGATTCACAAGCAAAGGCTATCCAACTTGGGAACCGTTAAACATCATTTTTAAGAAATCCAATTTCTCCATTTTATCTTGAATCTTACTGCATGCTTCAATTAACTGTCAGTGTTTTTAGGAGCTAGCTGAGCCTATTATTCTCAGTTACAGGAACACAACTCTTAAGTATGTGAAATGATATATTTGAGAGTTATAAGCAAATCTGAAATGATGCTCCAGTTCAGCAAACTTTGATGGAAGCTACCTTTAAAATTAACATTTAGATCAAAGCAGGGATTTCTTTGAAATTTATTTATTTATTTATTTATTTATTTATTTATTTATTTATTTATTTATTCATTCATTCATTCATTAGTTTGTTTGTTTGTTTGTTTGTTTGTTTGTTTATTATGTTGCATATCTCACAATTGAATGACTCTGGGTGGTTTACTTTACAAAACAAGAATGTAAAAACATTAAAAACATTAAAAAGACAGAAATTGGGTAAACTAGGAACCAGTACATGAGTTGGAACGAGCTGGAATTATCTTCTGAGTTCACTAACCATCTCTAGCTTGGAATACCTCCATCAGCACCACAATACAATTAGTTATACTGTTTATTAGGTTTTAAGGCTTTTAGAAGAGTAAGAAGGTAGGTGCAAATCTCACCTCCAGTGGCACAATGTTCCAGGAGATGGTAGTGAAGGCAGAAATGGCTCTTCTCCTGGACCCCACCAGCCAAAGTTCCTTGACTGTCCACATTATGCCAATTTGACCAGAACAAGTGGGGTGGGCCGATCCCATTAGGGGAGATGGTTTCACAAGTAGACAATCCCATGACATAAAGAGCTTTTAACGTGGCAACCAATACTTTGAACTGGACTTGGAAGCAAACTAGCAACCAGTACAGCTTGCACAACAGCTGTGTTATATGGCCATCCCATCCTTCTAAGACTATCCACGCAGATGCATTCTGTGCCACTTGTAGTTTGTGAATACCCTTCAAGGATTGTCTCATGTAGAGAAAACTGCAGTAGTCCAAATGTGTGATAACCAGGTCATGAATGACTGAGCACAGGGTCTCATGATCCAGGAAATGGTTCAGTTGGAGCACAACATGAAGTTGCACAAAGGCACCCCTTGCCATGACTGGTTCTGATGATTTATTGTCCAGGGACTGGGCATGAACTCAGGGGCTGACTTCATGCCCTGAGCACACCACCAGTATCGAACATGGATGTCTTCACATCTGTGGCTTTAGAGCAGATGTTTAATCTGGGACCTGTAATAATTCCTAGATTAATAATGATTTGGGACACTTTTCTCAAACTCAGTTCCTTTAAACTGTAAATCCTTCAACTCCTAAAATTACCTCAGTCAGAAGTCGAAGTGCACACATCTTGAAGGGGCTAAGGTTGAAAAGCATTAGTTTAGGACAGCAGTTGCCAAACGGTGGGCTGTGAGAAAATTTTGGTGAGCTGCAGAGAAATCTCACCCCCGGAGCACCCCCCCCAAAAAAAAACAATTAATCCAGGCTGCGTAGAAACAGAAGGCTTCTCAGCCCACATGGCCCATGGGAACCCTCCCTGTCCACTCACTCCCTACCCGGTAAACTTGTCTGCTAAGTTTTTCCTTTTTCCTACCATCATCTGTTCTGCTGTGCCAGGAGATTTAGATTAGCTAGGAAGGAGGAAATGGTTGGATTTCTTGCTTTCTAGCTAAGCACAGCCAAACCTCCCTTAGGACTGAAGGTTTGCTTGCAAGCAAATTCAGTGCAGACTCACGGCAAGCAAATTTGAGAGATTGAGCTAGCCAATGGCAGATGGATAGATCACTGAATGATTCTGTGAGCAACTCAATCTTCCTGCTTTGCCTGATTTTGGATAAAAGTTATCTTTTTAAAATAAAAAATTCAATATTTACATGCATAGTGTGTTGTGAGTTAATTTTGTGAGTTTGCTTGCAACCAAATTTTTTGTGACAGACTGAGCTAGCCAATGGCAGATAGATAGATCTCTGAATGAATCTGTGATTCTGTGAGCAACTCAATCTGTCTGGCTTGCCTGATTTTGGGTAAAAGGTGCTCTTTTTTATAAAAAATTCAATATTTATAGAAATATTTATAATATTTACATACAAGCCATGCCCAGCCAGTCACATGACCACCAAGTCACACCCACAAATTAGGCTGTGCCCACAGAACCGGTTAGTGGTCCATGGGATCTAAAATTATGAGTTTGGTGGTCCCTGAGATCCAAAAGGCTGGTTTAGGAGAGAGTTATATCAACAATTGCCTTATTTTAACAAAAAGACCCATCAAAGGAGTTAAAAAGAAAATAAGGATTGTTGTATCTGGATATACTTTGGGGACTTGGTTTTAGAACTGAAATAGTTCAGTTGCTGGGATTCTAACCCATCCCTTTCTTTTCAATAAACTTCATTAAAAGGGTTGTGAGAATTGTGCTTGGAAAAGAATCACTTTCAGTTTTAGGCAGATGTCACTTTCAGTTTTCAACTGAGTGAAAAGGCTAGCCAAATCCAATGTATCAATTCATAGTACTGCATCAGTATTTCAGTTTATAGTTTTGAGATGAAGGAACTCAATTTCTGAAATTATGGAACAATCTGAAGTTCAATTATTATAACAGCCCATGTGCAGAAAACAATGGAAAGCCCAGCTGTGCCTCTTTTCTATCATTCTGGTAAAGAGATTTGTTTAATATCTTTGTATAATAACCTTCCATACTAATTTCAGGTTTCTGAATTATGTAAAGAAAAATACAATAATAACAGATGTTTTACTATCAGTCATACTTTATTTATTTATTTATTTTTATTTGTCAATTGCTTACAAGATAATAGATATAAGTAAAAACATAGTTATGAACACATAGATACATAAATACATAGAAGAAAAATAAAATATATATAAAAGAAACAATAGGACTGGGATGGCAGGCACGTTGGTGCGCTTATGCACGCCCTCTATAGACTTTTTAGGAAAGGGGTGAGGTCAACAGTAGACAGTCTAAGGTTAAAGTTTTTAGGGTTTGGGGAAAAAAATCCACAGAGTCAGGGAGAGTATTCCAGACATTGACCCCTCTGTTGCTGAAGTCGTATTTCCTGCAATCGAGTTTGGTGCGATTTTCCTTGAGTTTGTATCTATTGTATGCTCTTGTATTGTTATGGTTGAAGCTGAAGTATTCATTGACAGGTAGGACATTGCAATGTATGATTTTATATATTATACTTAGATTGAACCAAAGGCGGCGTAGTTCTAGGTTGTCTAGGTCTAGAATTTCGAGTCCAGTGGCATAAGGTATTCTGTAAAGAGAAGAGAAATGGAGAACTTTTCTTGTGAAATATTTCTGAACTTTCTCAACTGTATTAATATCAGATATGTAATGTGGGTTCCAGACTGATGAGCTGTATTCGAGTATTGGTCTAGCAAATGTTTTGTATGCTCTAGTTAGTAGTGTAATATTACCAGAGAAAAAGCTACATAAGATTAAGTTAACAACTCTTAACACCTTTTTGGCTATGTAGTTACAGTGGCCTCTAGCACTAAGGTCATTTGAGATGAGTACTCCAAGATCCTTGACAGAGTTTGGATCATCAACAAGGTCTTGACTATTCAGCCTGTATTTTATTTTATTTTTTGCCAATATGTAAGACAGAGCATTTATTTGTTGAGATTTGAAGTTGCCATTTGTTTGACCATTCTGATACATAGTCAAGGTCTTTTTGAAGGGTAGCAGTATTGTCTGTGGTGTTGAATAGCTTTACATAATCAGCGAAGAGAATGCAGTTGCTCTTGATTTGATCACAGAGGTCATTTATGTAGAGTATGAAGAGAGTTGGTCCTAGAACACTGCCTTGGGGGACACCACTGTTGACAGGTACAGAATTTGATAGGATGCTCCCTATTTTGACCATTTGTTGTCTGTTTGACAGGAATGCTTCTATCCAGTAATGCAGGTGTCCAAAGATACCGTAAGATTTTAGTTTTAGGAGTAGTTTGTCATGTACCACTGAATCAAAGGCTTTACATAAGTCTATATAGATTGCATCTATTGCTTTGCCCTGATTGAGTTGTGTAGTCCATATGTTTTTGCAGTGTAAGAGTTGCAGATTTCATGATAGTTTTTTTTCCTAAAACTATATACATAGACTTATAGTCACAAGGGAAATAAAACAGTATTATAGATCCTGTTGACTTATTCAGACCTCATAACCACACAGTAGGTGGTTCAGAGAAATAAGATAATGATTAAAAAAGGCTGGGTTGCTTTGGGTACAGAGAAGAATTTAGTGTGTATAATAATGGGGGAAAAACTAAGATCTTAATCTGTTCATTGGTTACCCTGATATAGGGTCTCCTGCTTGAGCAGGGGGTTTGACTAGAAGATCTCCAAAGTCCCTTCCAATTGTATTATTCTATTATATCCTGAGAGAATTAACCAATTGTTGGAAGAGGGAGAGGAAAGAGAAGACAGTTGCTCATCTAGTTTCAGTATATAGGAGTTTCGTTCCATATATTTGGGAGCTGCCTTGAGCTCGTTGAAAGACAGGAAAATATATAGATGTTTTAAACAAACAAATACATTTCCAACTCTCACATTTTTGTTCAGTCAGTCAGTCACTCATCTATTTTATGTACCACTCCATTCCCCAAAAGTCCAAGCATAAGAAACAATATAAGAATATTTCATTTCACTGCATTTTCTCTCTGGCTGGAAGGTGAATACACTGTTCCCTGCTCACTTAATAGCAAAGTTCAGCAGACATAACTCACAGGATCTGTTCTATCTAGGAGTGTGTGTGTTTGTATGTGCGTGCTAAAATGACTGTTTATTCATCCTTGCTCCTATCCAATTCTTCACAGATATCAGACGTGTTTTATAATCATTTCTGAATATACGTATCTTTGCCAGCTCAGTAGCCCAGAACAGATGTTGATTGTTACTCAAATACCAGAAAATCTTGCAGTCTTTGCTTCTATCTGTCAAAATCATTCCCAACCAGAAATGACATGAATCCTTTGGGGAATCCACCGATATCGAAAAATATAGCCACATCCATTACCTTTGCTCTGTTTCAGAGAAATGCAGGATGAGCTATTACCACTTGCATGCCTTCAAGGGCAATGGATTCCTACAATTTCATTCAATAGCACTCCCAATTTGTTTTGTGCCTACTTGAGTCAGTTTGCAATATTCGATCTGTCTTTTCCTCGGCTCCAACTTTGCATGGTGTCCTTTGAGGTTATCACTTTTCATCTAAGCAAGTGCATTCCAATATGTAGAATTGTATATTAGGTTCTTCTAACACAATGGAAATCAAAGGCTTTGAAATGGAGTTCTGTGACCAGGAGAGAAAGCAATGAAATATGCCTTCAGAGAAATGCTTTTCAGAGTGTATCCCCCATGTCCAGCTGACAATGGCAGGAGATTGCCTTATTAACTACTTTTAAGGGTTAAAAATGTCATTCTTTTTTTCTCATCCATATCCTAATTTGGTCTCAACTCATATGCATATTTAGATGTACTAGCTGTTAAGTAATGTTTTCTCTCATCTCCCATCACAATTTTTGCTATGGCATAATTGACAATAATTTCACTGATGATGATGTTGGTGATGATGCAATAAGGCCTGGCCACTAAGTAAGTGTTAAGTAAATAAGTTCATGAGCCACTTTGGTCTAGTGCAGGGCTGTCAAGCTCACGGATGTGTCACACATTGGCCCCAGCCACGCCCAGTTTAGCAAAGGGGAAAAAAGTCAAAATACATCACGTGGCAACCCTGTGATGGTGAGAGTTTGACACCCCCAGTCTATTGGATTAAGGCAACAGGAAAGAAAGCAGGAGACTGAGTTCTGCTCCCACCTCAGTAATGAATGCCAACTAGGTGACCATGAACTAGTCACTGTCTCTCAACCTAAGACACCTCACAGGGCTGCTGTTGTGAGGAAAATAGCAGGAAGTTGTATAAAATGTTTGCCACCTTGAAATATTTAAAAAAGTAATGAAGGTATGTAGATACTCTGTGTGTATGTGTATGTGTGTGTGCGTATTTTATACAGTATATATGTGTGTGTGTGTAAAGGTTTCCCCTCTCCAGTTGGGTCAGATTCTAGGGGGCAGTGCTCATCTGTATTTCTTAACCAAGTCCAAAGACATTTCTGTATTCATGTGACTAGCATGACTATATGCCAAAGGTCCACAGAATGCTGCTACCTTCCCACTAAAGTGATACCTATTTATCTACTTGCATTTGCATACTTTCTAACTGCTAGAGAGGCAGGAACTGGGACAAGTAACAGGAGCTCACTCTGTCGCACATTGCTTTGGTCTCAAACTCGGGTTGTCAGCTTTCCAGTGGACAAGCTCAATGTACACTCAACACACACATACACAAATAAATAAAGTGTGGGCGCAGAGTCACTGCAGTATGACTATTTGGGTTGGGTTGCAGAAGAAACTGGTTGCAATTTTCTGCACAGGGATCTGCCTATTAATGCTCAGGCATTAACAGAAGCTCCATATATTGTAGCACACTGAAAGAATGTAGATCTGTGGGGTTTTTTGGGGTTTTTTGAAACACAGGTTTAACACTTTTAAACATTTGTAACTTTTGTAAGAAAGCTAGACATGGTTTTCAAAAGAGGACTATCCCTGTATCTTGAGAGTCCGGTGCCAGAGAAGAAGTCAATTTAAAGCAGGAAAACGAGATTATTCTAATTGTACCATTTTTCCTGTTATACTATATAGGGGGTCCTCAAGCTATAACCATAATTGCAAATTGCCACAATGTTAATTGTAATAGTTGTAAAGCAAGTCATGTGATTGGACATGATTTTTTGATATTTTAGATCAAGCTGAAATTGTTATACTTATACCAATATAGTAACAGTGTCAATTAACCAGTTTACCAAACTGTTGAGTAATAACTTGCTGAAGCAAGTTATTATATTTACTTCAATATATTGAATGATGTGAATTAACTAGTTTACTAAACATTGAATTGTTAGAGTTCTTTTTTCTAAAGAGCTCTGAAAATAGTCAATGACTCAAAATACCATCAACATATAATATAAATTTATATTAGAGTATATCCATGTTGATAGACAAATATTAAATATGAAAATAAAATAAAATAAAATAAAGGGCAACCTTGACAAGTTCCACATAATCTCTTAAATGAAGAAAAATAACTCCTTTTATAATAATTTTTGTTTATGGATTAAGGTACCACATTTTAACATAGCTGGTAAAAACAGGAGGGGATCCTTATCTTACCAAGTGATATTCCAACATTTTAATCTGTACCATATCAAAGGCATTTTCTGCATCCAGCAAAGCCACAACTGGTAATTCAATTTATCTTTTTGAATTTCTAATACATCAGTTATCAATCTGATATCATCTAAAGCTTCATATTCTTTTATGAAGTTAGGTTGAGTAGTATGAATTACTGAAAGAAATATATTTTACAGTCTCAACCAAAAAATTATCATCCACATTTAATGAAGAAATCAAGCAACAGATTATACATAAAAGAAAAATTGTACCAGGCTTCATTATTATTGTGATAATAAAAATAGAAAACCATCTGTTTTAGTATATAGCTCCAACAATAAAGTAATAAAAAATCTCATTGTATGTATTACATCCTTGCTTCCCAAAGTTGTGTGGATCAGGGACTTTTTCTGTTTTTATATCAGTATAACAAAATAGTATATTTCAAGATATAAAATACCAGAAATTTATTGCAATTCAGTGATTTGACCTTGTAAAATCCCTTAATGGTTCCTATTATTCAAAAAGAAGTCCTGAATTATATTGGTATATACTTTGAAAGCTGTTTTCAATATGGTTTCTGTTTGTTAAAGCCTTTAAATAATTTTAACATTTTAAATTTCATAAATCTGCTAGCTTTCATTGGATATGGGTATCAAAAATGAAATAGTACTAATATTGCAAACAATCTCTCATTTTTTTCACTGTAATCCCTAAATAACAACAAAAGGCAGCACCCCCAACATAACTGTACTTTCTTTTATAGAACAACAACAAGATAACCTGTCATTTTGTTGTTGAATATATTTTTATATTTTTCATGCTGCTTGAACATTTATTTTTGGATTAAACCTCCTTGACCTTTGTCTAGCTGTGCAGAAAATGGATTGTACTCAGATGTAATCTTATTTTAAATATCACTGACTTCAGTGAGCCTGTCCTACATAAAATGAGACTGAGTTTGGATCAAACCATGGCCTAATGCCACTGGGTATTCTTAACCGTGATGTCATGGTCTTTTCTGATCTTTGCTTTGAAAACCTCAGGATGTATTTGACATTACCATATTATCTGAATAGAGTCCCTAACCTCCTGCTAATTATAGAACAAACAATTAACCCAACTGTTAAGTACTGTGCATGAGTCATAATAATTGGAGACAGCTTGGAACAGTGAACTTCAACTCTTTATTTACATCGTGCAAGCAAGCCATAACGGTTCTCTTTGTCTTATATAGGCACCTTATGCATGATTTGACCAATAATCAACTAGGAACACTATTTCTAATAACCAATGAAAACCCTTACTTAAAGACCAATCAGGTTTGTTATAGCTGACCAATCCTGGTCAAGCTGCCTGATATCCAATCAGAAGTGCAGGGCCAGAACCCTGCATCTAACCCCAAGCTTGGACCTTTATTGCATTTATTGTATACACAACACCAACAACATAAATACCCATGTTTTCCTGAAAATAAGACCGGGTCTTATTTTCTTTTGGGCCTTAAACTAAGCAGTAGGGCTTATTTTTTTGGGTGGGATGTTTTATTTTTTCCCCATGTATGAGAGGCCCACTTCTTCTGCTTGCTTGTGGTGGAGCAGGAGGCTGTGCACTGCACCAATGCCACACCATGAGGCAGGGGTTGGAACTGCCTCACATGCCCTGCACCACATTACCTCAGGACCCCCGCAAGCAGGCCATCCACACCCTGACACCTACCTTGCCTTGCGGCCGTGACACCAGCACAGCACTCAGTCTCCTGCTCTGTTGTGGCCATGAGCAAGCAGAAGAAGTGGGCCAGTGACCACATGGGCTCCTGCTACACATAGCTGCTGACACTGCCACCATAAGGCAGGTGTCAGGACTGCTTGGCTGCAGGGGCCCTGAGGTAAGCCAGTGTGGGGTAAATGGGGCAGCTCCATCACCACCCTGCCTCACCTCATGGCTGTGGCACCACAAGCAACCAGATGGGGTGGCCAGCCAGATGTGCAGGGTCTTAAATAGATCTTATTTTGGGAGTAGGGTGTAAAATGCTAGGTCTTATTTTCAGGAAAACAGGGATATTATATGAACTACAGAGAGCTCTAGATAAAGCAAATTATCTGGATTCTTTCTGGTCAATTTTCAAGATTGACTAAGGGATACAGATTACATTGGTTGCGGCTGTGAAGTAGAACTGAAGGGAAAGGGGGCTATGCCCCATTTTGTTCTGCTAGACCTTTCAGCAGCATTCAGTAATATTGATCAACCTTTCATTTGAGAAGGCCTGTGGGACAGAGGTGTGGCAGGTTGTTAGGGATAATATTGTTTACCCTAACTGGTTTAGGTAAAATAATAAATATGTTATCATTGTTTATTAGTTAAAGTGTCTGTAACTTTAACTGTAGGAATGTAATTAAGGGAGTGGTTGTAACAGCACTTTAAAAGAAGATAGGAACGTCAGCTTGCTCTTTCTCTGGTTTTGATGATCCCTAATTACTGCATGGACTCAAGACTGCCTTACTCGAACGGGAGAGAGAAGGACTGTTGATTTATTGTAAG
>BHEV01011324.1:0-14545 GCA_004319985.1 Emydocephalus ijimae
GGGCAGTCAGAGGAGGACCCAGGCCCATCCCATCTCCATCCTAGGGCACGCAGGGAGGAGAGGATAAGGGAGAGACATGGTTGACTCAGGAGAAGAGGGCCTTGATCCTCTTCATGGACTGCAGCTATGACAACTGGATAAGAGGCCAGACATGTATTATTGGTGAGTGCTGGAAACAAACCATGGAAATATCTCTAGTTTATGGTTCCTGTCTGAGCTTGGTGTCCTTCCCAGTGTGCGTTCTGTTATCTGTGGATGTTCTCCAGCCCTTATCTTGCCTGCTTTGTGTTGTTTTTTACTCTTTATAACTTAAACAGCATTGCCTCCTTCTTGTAACTGCTTGTGTGGGAGCTTTTGTCTCCATACAAGGATATTTGGAGCTTGGAAGCAAAATGAAGGAATAAAAGGAGCTTCACCTGTTTTTTTGACTGTGCATCCCACCCTGGGTCATCACAGAAACTGAGTGAGTTTAAATTCTGAGAAATGATTTGTTTGTAGGTGCTTAGGTACTTGAGACCCCAAAACGATCTCTGGGCCAGGACTAGTTTTAGGATCCCAGAAGTTCTAATGCCAAACAGTGTTTCTCAGTTGGAGTACATCCAGGTATGTGAACTTCAACTTCTAGAATCCTCAGCAATATGAACGCTGGTGGAGGAATTATGAGAATATTTAAAGTGGCACATCTGGAAGTTACAAGCTTCTCTCTACTGGCATCTAATGATCACCTAAATTTTACAGGTCAGATCGGGTAGCCCTAGGTGATACTGTTGTAAAAAGAAACATCAAAATTTAAACAGTATAACTGTGAGTACAACGGCATATTATGCATTATCTCTTTCAATTTAAGCAAATATGCCAGATCATGGCTGAGAAAAAAAAATCAGATCACTAGAGAGCAGCAACAAATAATTTCCAGTTTTAACTCAGGTCTGAGGACTTTAAGATTGCCCTAATTTAATTAGAGATGGTATTGACATTTTTGCTTTATTTCATTTTTTCCCCTGCCTTTATTTTTGGTCAGCACAAAGCAGTGTACATATCCAATGTTCCCATCTCCTGTTTTCCCAACAATTGCAATTCTAGGAAGTGGGTTGGGCAGAGAGAAAGAGAGAATAACTAGCCCAAAATGACATAGTTCATGCTTAAGAAGGACTAGGCCTCACAGTCTCCCAATTTTTAACCCAAACACTATATAAAACCAGCATTAAAAATGCATTGACCTACTATCTCTTTGGATGTAAGTTTTTAAGCACCACTCCTTAATCAAATTTAATTTAACGAAAGTAAATAATTTCTTCAGACAAACTTTTAAGAGAGGTTGATATTATGCTAGCTTCTGCCTAACAACTCTATTTTAAAAGCATCTAGAACAGGGGTGTGAAACTCAAGGCCTGCAGGCTGGGTCTGGCCCATGGGGTGCTTTGATCTGTCCTGTAGGGCTGCCCTGGAAAAAGGGAAAGACTGGTCCACAGGGCCTCTGTCAGAGAAAACGGAGAGCTCTGTTTTTGCTGGCAGAGAGTTGCAGGAAGCTATCGCAGCCAAAAGCAGAGCTCGGGACCCCATTTTCGCTAGCAGAACACTTAGGCCATCACAAGTGCTCCCAACATGAGGGATGTTGCACTGGCCATGCCCCCCCACCCCCCGAGATGCAGCTCTCAATGAAATTGAGTTTGATCTAGAATCTACACATACTTCTGGGAGAAGGATTAGGACCACAACAATATGCAGCCAAGATTATTTCTTGGCATTCTGGTGTTTATCAGAATTTTTTGCAGCCTGGAGATGGCTTCCATATTAAGATCTCATATTAAAGCATTGAATTTTTTGTTTCATATTTCATCTTTCTGTTGGCTGATCAGCCCAAGCAGCTAATGCCATTTCTTTAAAATGCAAAAAGAGGAATGGTAATGATTTAAAGAGATCTCTCTTGAAAGGGAAAAGAATCTATGAATATTTTAGTATTGATCCTAAAAATTATTCAAATATCTCTTTCACAAGGAAATAGAATGTCCCATGATGTACCCCAGTAACTTGCAACCTTCCCTGCACCTAGGTCATAGATGACAATCACGAGATCACAGGATGATACAACCAATCATAAGTGTGAGCTCTCAGCCAAGTTCCCAGTTCTTAATCACATGATACAATTTTTTTTGTATCTGTGTATGTATTTGAACCTAAATCTTTTTTTGCTTTTTTAGAAGTCTGCCAAGTATAATAAAATGGCAGCTACTTCCATGCCATTTTCTTGACAAGGTAGTTTGCTGTTGCTTTCTTCCAGAATATTTTTCAATTTATTGGGAGTAAATGTGGATGTTATATAGCAGAAAAAAAGGTTAGCAGGGCAGAGATTGAACTTACATTCTATAATTGATGAAGTAGTAAAGCCATCTCTTTTTTCATTAACTTTTTTTTAAAGCCCAGAAATCTTAAAGCAACACCTTCTTCTCTGAAAAACAGGATCTTGTTCTCAGGTGCTTCCTGACATAGCTTTTACTACATGTCATTCCAATAAATTATGAGGAACAAGTATTCCTTTCACTATACTTTACATAATTAAGGACAATTTCAGTCTGTTCTTATTCCCAAGTGGAGAAGTTTCCCACAGATTTTTATTTAACAATTAATATAACAATTTGCCAGATCAGAAATCTGCCTGTAAAACAGGGCTGTCAAACTTGTGGCCTGTGGGCCGGATGCGTCATGCACTGGCCACTCCCATGCCCGGTATAGCAAAGAGGAAAAAAGTCCCGATATGTCATGTGACACCACCGTGATGCCATGAGTTTGACACCCCTGCTGTAAATGGACACAATTAAATGGAGTGGTCTACTTTAGTCCTCTAATGTTTAACTAACAGGGCTGAAAACTTAAATGTCAGTTCAGAATATTTATCGCAGGTAAGTGCTCTGATAATTTGCCATATCTTTATATAGGTTCTGTCCATTTTATAAGCCCCATCCCATTCATTGTGTAGCACACCCCCTAATTTTATTTCTTGGTCACACTTAGGTATGACAGAATGCTTCTGCCTGGATTATAAATATAGAGATCACCTTCTAAAAGCGACATTACTACCAAATGTGCTTCCATTTTTCTTCAGCTTTTTGAGCTTGAAGGTTATGCTCTTACTTTAGCTTAATGCTTTTTTCTCCCAAAAGAGGGGGCTAAAAACCCTCACCGTTTCCCTCTCTTAAGCTATAAAAGCTTATGCTATCATGATTTTCTTATTGCAAGCTCTGTGATTTTTTTTTGGGGGGGGGGGCATTAATAATGGAACGAATCTCCCGAGAATAGCAATAAAAATCATGAAAAGTTGGCAAGCTTATTCACTCCTGTGGTGGTCTTGTTACAAAGTTTATCAGGCAGAGAGAAAGGTAGCTGCTGTTTCTTATCAAGACCTTGGAGAGGAGAAATGCAGATATTCCACTGATGATTGCAGTGGAAATCTGCCTTGAGTCAGGTAGAATAAGAAATGTAAATGAAGATCAGTCCAGTGATCCTGGCCTTTTATTGGTTGGATGCTGCTGAGATACCAAGCTTTGCTGAATCAGAGGTGGATTTTGGTTAGATCAAAAGTACCCGATTGCTTGTTTGGTTAATGCTAAACAAAACTGAAACAAGATCCTACCCCAATAATGCCCTTGTTCCAAGAACACCTACAGCATGTCTGTTCATGGAAGTGTTGGATTTTAAAACCCAGAAGGATATTTCTTCCAACAGAAGATTGCAGTAGGTCTTAGGAACAATATAATTGTACGTTTGGCTAGCATAAGCTTTCTTTCATTTGCTATCTCTTTTGGCATTTGGGGAAGGAAGGAGAAACAATAAATGGAAAGGTAAGAAGGCTCTTGTAATTGTCCATTTCCTAATTGGTCTTTCTTTGCTGACCAAGCTAAAGTTCAAATCTGAATCCGAGCTTCATTGCCAATGGAAATTATACTTGGGTGTGCTGAGCTGAGATTTCACATGTGCTGACTTAGCTGTTGGGATTCTCTTGGCCTCTTATCTTGGCTCTCTTTCTGCCAAAGCATTTGTGAAATGTTCAGTAATCTTGGACTGCGAAGCTCTTGTCAGTTATGGCTTACACACATTCTAATGCTGGTTTTGGTCAGCATTAACAATGAAGCTGGCAGGGTGGAGGGGAACTACAGACAGGGCCTTGTCAGCAGTTAATTAGGCAATGCTGCACACAGAGGAGCTCTGATCAGCTCCCAGAGCCCCACAGAGACCTTCCCTTCCTATCGCAGAAAGCTGTCACTGCAGGCAGCAATCTGTCCACTATGTTGTCAAGAGACACCCTGGATACAAATGCTCACAACCTTTGCAAATTGCCCAGATCAAAATGATGTGACAAACTAGAGGTTTTTGTTTGGTCATAGAAACAAAGCTGAATGAATGTTGCTGGGCAGCAGTGGAAACTGAATAGACATAATAGGGACATTCAAAAATTCATGTGTAGCATAGATAATGATGATAGATACTGTAGAAGCTCTCCCTCTCTTACAAAAAAAATCAAAATTCAAGATCATCCATAGAAATAGAATGCAGGAAGATTGGATGAACAGAAGGAAATATTTCATGACTCAATTATGGAATATGCTGCCAGCAGCTATAGTCATGGTAGCCAATTCGTTTTGTTTTAAAAGGCACTGGACAAATTAATATAGGATAAGGCTTTCAATGGGTACTAATATTGATAGCTGTTTATAGTCTTATCAGTTTATAGCAGCCTGCCTTTGATGTTGGCTGCTGAGAAGGAAAGGACAACAATTCTCCAGACCAGAATTGTGAATGTTCTACATACTGCCAGTAAGTAAGTAAGTAAGTAAGTAAGTAAGTTAGTAAGTATATTGATGTAACTATTGGTGATAACATATACTATGAAATATAATAAAATAATAATGGAAAAGTAAAATTCAGCCAGCTGACCAATATGTGCCACACAATGCCACACAATGCTGGGTCAGACAGTCATATAACCTGATCCAGCAAAATAATTCTAATATTCTTATGGGGTTTTTTTAGATTGAGGGCCATGCTTGACCTTGAAATGGCATATCAGAAGTCAGATTTCAGGAAAGTGGAAAAAAAAACAAAGGCAAAAAAGTAGTTGGATCAGAACAGAACAATTCTTAATTTCATGCACTGGAAATATAAGTGCGATTAAAATTATTCTAGTTGAATAGAATGAATATCAATATACTGTAGGTAGTTCTCAACTTACGATCCCAATTTCTGAGACAATTGTTAAGTGAATTTTGCCTCACTTTTCTTGTCACAGTTGTTAAGCAAATCATTGCAGTCAAGTTAGAAACATGATTGTTAAGTGAATCTGGCTTCCCCATTGACAAAAGGGGATCACATGACCTTGGGACACTGCAATTGTCATAAATATGAACCAGTTGCCAACTGTCCAAATTTTGATGATGTGACAATGGGGATGCTGCAATAGTCATAAATGTGAAAAAATGATCATGACTTTTTCAGTGTCATTGTAACTTTGAATGATCATTAAACAAATGGTTGTTAGTCAAGGGCTACTTATATTCTCCATCGATTTATTATTTCTTTTACTTATTGGCACATTAAAAATGATATAACTGAATGGCAACTCTTAAGGGATTGGCTGGACCTCATGAAGTACATGCTACATTCAAGATGGACAGAAACAAACTGCTTACTATGCAGCAAATGGATGGGATGAGCCTCCATTGAAATTGCATTAGTTCAGCAATGATATCTACATATTATTTGCATGTAACAGGTGTTTCTAAAGAAGCTGAAAAAGATGACAGCATTTGAAATATTTGTAAAGAATCAAGATAACGTATTAGTACGTATTTATAAATTGCTACTTAAATATGATACAGAGACAGGAAAACTAAACTAAAAAAAATCTGTATGATAAATGGGGAAAAACTTTCTAAAAGCAATAGCAATGGATCAATGGGAAGACTTATGGGGGAAAAATCAATAAAATTCACACCAAATTACAATCTGAGGGAAAATAAGTACAAAATGGTATATACTGTAATCCCATCAACAATTGTAAAGTTACATAAATCACACAACAGTAAACATTGGGAATGCCATAAGAAAGAAAGAACATTGATCTTCTTTGGAATATGTCTTAAAATTATGTTATCTTTGCTCAAACAGAGCAAGAAGTAGCTTAACAAAAGAAGGAGAAAAATTTGTTTGCCCTGCGATATTTATATATATATAACAAATTTTATTCAGTTTTTCACATTAAAAACAAAAATCTCTTTTTTGTGGACAACATATTTCCGGGTCATCACCTTTACATACAAATATGACAGCAATTATACATTCATACATGCATACATGCATACTTAATTCTAAATTTCCAAATTTTCAGTAAAGAGAGAAACAAACACATTAATTCTAGCCTCTTTCATTAATCTCAATCGAAATATCTTTTTGTTTCATTTCAATTATTTCAAATATAATCCTTTAATATTTATTTTTAAAATAAAGATAAGCAATATAAGCTTGCCTCATAATAATAATAATAATAATAATAATAATAATAATAATAGTTACCAATGTCTCTCCTTGCTTTTAATAGTCTATATTAACTTATTAATTTAGTTGGTTTTTTAGTCTGTCATATTCCCTTTCCATTACACATTCTTTTTATAAATTCTAGATTAATACAAATTTTAACACTAAAAAAAAAAAAAAAGTATAGGTTTCCCCCTTTTACTGTTCTGAGTGTGACACCTCAATGATTAAAATATATCTTTATTCCCTAATCTTGATTCCCAATAAACAATTATTTTTAAAAAGTTACAATAATAATCATTACATCTTTTCATTTGGATTCCGCATCATATTTTCCCCGCTTGATTTTTAATGTTATCAGTATCTATATTACCCTATTTTCTAAATATTTTTAATTGCAGAAATATTCTTATTACCCCTTGTCACCCTGCAGAATCCCCTTTTTAATTCATCAATCATTATATCTGAAAAAACAAATTCTTTTCAACATTTTACTATTTCCGTATTTCTTTATTTCATGCACCTGTTTCTTACTGCTTCTCCTCCCCTTCTTTTCCCCATATCTTTTCTCATTCCAGTTTATATCCTTCTCTTTCTTAATATCTTCCTTTCCCCTTTTCTGCTGGGTCTTTCTGCCTTTCCTGACTTCACAGGTACTCCCCCTTTTAATTGCCTTCTTAAATTTCAACTTTTTAACCTTCCTTCTTTCCCCACTTCTTTGTAGTGTTCTTTGTGTTTATTGTCGATTTAAAATGTCTTCTCCTTGAATCGACTCCTCCTCCTCTGAAGCTCTTTCTTCTTGTTCTACAATCGCCATTTCCATTTTTTCTAACACAGAGCAAAGTAATTCGCCTCTTTCCTGTAGTAATTCTCTCATATTTTTAAGTTCCATTTTGAATTCCTGAAGATATATCATCGTTACACACTCTTATATTTTATGATTGTTAAAGTCCACAAAAAGAAAAACCACTTTTACTTTCCTTCTTTCTTCTTTCAATTTTCTAAAATTCTCAGTTATTCCAGCTGAGGGTCTATACCAAAAACATCAATCAATCGCACAGTCTTTCCTTGCTTTTTTCTTTATTCTGGTTCTGCTTTCACTTTCTAAGATTCTTACTTTGTTTCAATATTTCTTTAATGTTATATCCACACAAGTTCATTCAGAAACAGGATGCTTTCCCTTTTGTTTGAGCTCAAGTTTTTGTCAAAAGGTGGCACTCTCCATTATACAAAGTCTTCTCCTTTTCCTCCTATTTTTTTATTTAGGGTTTTTCGAACCTCAATATTCCAACAGTCCAGTCTCCAATTTGTAAACTTTATTATTATTATTTTTTGACAATCTTAAGTCCAGCTTTATTTTATGCCTGTTTATTCCCAAAACATTTTAGTCCAATTTAGTTAAATCTTTAGTTCCAGCTTCTTCCTTTCCCTGTTTGAAGCCCCACTTAGCTGTTAAAAATATTTTCTTTTTCCCCCCTGTCTCTTTGTAATTTCGCCACTCACTTTTCTTTTCTTAAAAATTCCATGTTACCTTAATCCTGGGGTACTTTTGTTTAGTTGTATTGCCCAGTTGTTCCAGTTCAGATGTTATCCACCTCTTTCTTCCCTCCTGCACAAATCTTAATCCAGCTGAGTCCTCCTCTTCGGGGTGGCCATTTTAAACCACCGCTGCAGTCGTCTTCGGGGGAAAAAAGACCAACCCAGGGAGGAGATGCGGCTCCCCTCAACCTGGCTTGCGGCTTCCCCTTACTCCGCCGCCCCTCCAAGGCAGCTTCAGCCCCTAATTGAAATAATCGGGGCTCTCCAACGAAAGAGTATGAACCATAACCGCAGAGAGTTGCAATCTATGATCCATCAGCAAGGAGGCTCCTCCTTCTTCATATTTTAAAAAAATATTTACAACTATTATTTTTTTTTATAAATAACTCAAGGCAGCAAAAATATCTAATACTTTTTCCTCCTCTTAATTTTCCCACAGCAACCCTGTGAAGTGAGTTGGACTAAAAGAGAATGACTGGCCCAAAGTCACACAATTGATTTTCTATATCCAAGATGGAACTAGAACTCACAATCTTTTGATTTATAGTCTGGTGCCTTATACCACCATATCAAACTTGTCTTGTTTTCAAGACTGGAAATTATGATAACTTTCCTCCTACAGGCACCCTTGTTATATCCACTGATGATTTTGCTGATGCAAATTTGGGGATGATGATGTTTATTTCCGCTACTCAGGGAAATTATGGGTTGGGGTTTTTTTTTGCCAACTTCTGAATAGGACTACAATTGTTGTTTCACAGAATCAGATGAGGTTGTTTGAAATATTTAAGCTGAGGTCTTACCAAAACATCTCTCGCAAAAGTTTGGCCCTTTTCTGTTTAAAGATATTGAGCAAGAAGATATAATACAGGAAAACTATTTAGATATGTTAAAGATTTCTCTTCCATTCTATATAAATAATTGGCAGCAGAGGATGGTTACATAGACATACAGATCAAATAAAGTGTACAATGGACATGGGCTGTGGTTTCAACTATCACAGAAAACTCTCCTCACAACATAAAAGGAACCATAGATTATAACCATAGAGGCAAACTAAACTCTGCCATCTACTGGCTGAATAATTCTGTAGTGATTGCAATGTAGAATACATTCTATCATGTATTCCAACAAGAGAATAACAGAACAATACATTGGAAGAGATCTTGGAGGTCTTCTAGCCCAACCTCCTGTTCAAGCAGGAGACCCTGTACTATTTCAGATGAATATTTGTAATGATTGAAAGCAAGCCTGAAAAACTCATGTTTCCCTGAATTTTGAAAGAATTCCATTTAAGTATAAGTGTGCAACATGTTTAGAACTTATCTCTGTGGAGTACATAAGGAATTGAATGAAGGGTGCAGCTGGCTGTAGTTAGGTCAGAAAGCAGGTGTTTCCAAAACATATCTACATTTTTATAAATGTTTTTGACTATGTAAGGATTCCCAGGATCAAACAGACAAAACACACAGCATGCAACAATCTTCTGGTGACATTTTAAAGATGGATGATAATTGGCTTATCTGAAAGTTTGACTTTTACAGCTAAATATGAGCAGCATGAAGCTTATCTGATTGCCACATCAGTATACAACAAGTTAAATGGCTTTAGATTCTAATTCTCTGGCATTCAGTGGTTAACTGTCTGCAAAATAATGGTTCTTCAGATACTAGTGAAACTTTCCTCAGCTAATGTTCTATGTATAATTACATTCCCCTTAGAGTTAATCAAGGTCTTAAAATAAAACTTAGCTGGAAGTCTCTACTGGCTAGCAGAACATTTATCTTCTTGTTTTGCGGAGCAAAAATTGAAAATATGCTCAGGAAAACTAATCCTCCAAAGCATCCCCCACTGATAATCTTCAGTAATCAACTACCCAGGAACCCTGATTAGTAATCTTCAATCTACCCATATGTTCAACATTCTGAAATTGTCAAAATTCTACTTATTTTATCAGCCCTCATTATCTCCACCTCTCCAACTGCAACCTGCCAGCTTCTTAAATTATTTTGGCTTCCTCCCCTAGAAAAGTGAAAAACTGTGTACATAAAAATATTGTCTGTTTGCATTCCAACTAATTCCCTAGAATTCATCATATCCAAACAAAGGGTATATGTCAGGGAGATCACATAATAATCTTATCTAATGCTTATCTGCTCCATCACACCCATTATCCTTTTTCATATCCTTCTTCACCTAGTATCCTAAAAAGGAAGAGATCTCTAGAAAAGAAATATGTTCCATTTTCTCTCTTTGTAGTGTAGCTGTTCCAGACACAGTGAATAAAATAAAAAGTTGATTTTTCAAAAGCAATACAAAATTAAATCCACTTTGCACAAAAGCCATGGATAAAAACTGCTATAAACAGATGGTGGGAGGGAGATTCAAGCTTACACTGAATCTGGGCACATGTTCATTTTGCTCTTCAGGGATGTTCAGAAACAGATTTGTTTTGCCAAGTGTCAGAACAGTGACCAGGAATGCCAACACTGGGTTTTCTTTTCTTTTTGGATTCAAAAGAAATAAGCACAACTGTGAACAAAGAGATTTTAAGCTTTATTATTCATTTAAATAAAAATATTTAAAAGCATAACGTGAAAAACATACGTACCGAGCAAGGCAATATCCAAAGTTCTCATAAACTGTTTTTGTTGTTGTTGTTAGTTGTGAAGTTGTGTCTGACCTATCATGACCCCATTGGCAATGTTCCTCCAGGCCTTCCTGTCCTCTACCATCCTCCAGAATCCATTTAAGCTCATGCCTGCTGCTTCAGTGACTCCATCCAGCCACCTCATTCTCTTTTGTCCCCTTCTTAAAAGCTCCTTAATAATGACAACTGAGATGCCCCAGTGCTTGGTTCTGCACAGAAGATCCCAACAAACAGCAACAACACCAAGGTTTTCATCAAAAGCCGGCACCATGACTTCAGGGCCCTGCTTCCAGTCATTAGATTGCAAGATCTGATCCTGACTGGGGGGCACCTGATTCTGGGATGGGAACTGAAAGTCTGAAACTTCGACAGATTTAGAGTTATGTGCAGATACAATCCCTCTGTTCTCTTTTGTTCAGTAAACAAGAGTGAAAAACAAGCAGGTTAGCATAGAATGAGCTCTAAACTTCTTAATATCAAGAAGAAATCAAAATATGCCACTTAATGCCCCATAATAACAATGGTCTTCCATATTGCCACCACAAAATTATAAGCACAATTTATAGTGTTTCTCAACCCCAAATCCTACACTGATGTTCATCCATGTTAACATTTTTCTTTCTTTGCTATATGGTTTCATGGTCTTTTTGTTATTTGGGGGATTGCTTTGTTGTATATATATTGATACTAGATGCCTTCAGCATTCTGAATTGAAGTGAAAAAACAAGATGGATGGATGGAGTGACACTTTAAACAGTGCTAGAAAGACAGAAAATGGAAAATCTGAGTTAATAGTGAATAAGATCTTCCAAGACAAGTTCAACTGTTTTCAGCTAATGAGAACCATCGTGATTAAATGAACTATGCTTGAAAGTGGATAAAAAGGCTGAACAGCAAATATTAATAGTTAGAATATGAGAGACAGCCGTGTGATTATATGCACTCAACAGACATAAATGAGTGAGATTTCAGAAGGATTCTATGTGTGTGTGTGTAGAAAGAGAGAGGGAGGGAGGGAGGGAGAGAGACAGACAGAGACAGAGAGAGTATATGTGTGTTTGTATCTGTACACTTTTGAGAGCAGACAACAGAATTTCATTTTTAATGTGTGCTAGTGTGCCTACAGTAAAAAATGATAATACAGGTTCTGTCTGCCTGCCTGCTTATCTATCTATCTATCTATCTATCTATCTATCTATCTATCTATCTATCTATCTATCCATCCATCCATCCATCCATCCATCCATCCATCCATCCNAACATTGACAGAATCTTGCACCAGGTCTTATATCAAGATCTGGGACAAGGGACATTGCTTTTGCAATGAGTCTTGGTGTTAAGTTTGAAGCATGGGCGAGAAAGAATGGAGACGAGTCGGTGAAATGGTGAACTTCAACTCTTTATTTACATGGTGACAGCTCAAACAAGGGCAGCTAAGGCCCTCTTTATATAGGCAACCCAATAACTATTTAACCAATAATAACCCAGGAGCGCTAGCTCCATTAACCAATACGAAGGCTCCATTAATGGCCAATCAGATTTCCCTGAATGGGCCAAACCGNATCCTCACCGATATTTTCGGTAACTCCCTGAGGTGAACCTACTCCTGTCACTGGTTCCAGTTCCCGTGTCTCTATTCCGCTATCGTTCCCTTCGAACGGGTTTTCTTCTAGTTGAAATTCGTCTTCTTCTGTATCTCCCCCCCCCCTCAGTTTGGTCATAAGGGAGTTCAGAAATGCCTGATCCGAGCCGTGATCGTAATTGATCGATATGGCGTTTCCAAATTCTATCGTCAAGGCATTTTNGATCGTCAAGGTATTTTACAACGTAGGATCTCGGGCCGGTTACACGTATTACTGTCGCTTCTACCCACAGCAGATCACCCGATAGGTTTTTAGTGTATACACAATCGCCTACCTGGAAGGTACGGCATCGACCACTGGATCCGAGTGGTTTTTACAGCTCGTAAGCTGGGTGTAACCGGTCGAGGTGGGAGCGGAGCCTGTGTCCCATTAGCAATTCAGCGGGAGTTTTGTTGGTGACGCTGTGAGGTGTGATGTGTTGTACGAAGAGGATTCGGTTGATTTTGTCATCGATGTTGTCGTAGTCTAATTTCTGCAAAGTCTTTTTGACGAATTGAACCATGCGCTCAGCCCTTCCATGGGTGGCAGGATGCGCAGGCGAGGTGAGTGCATGTCTGATGCCGCGGTCAGCCAGGTACTGCTCGAAGGACAGCGCGGTAAATTGGGGCCCGTTGTCGGATACCAGGACGTCTGGCAGTCCGTGGGTTGCAAACAGTCTTTCCAGTCTTTTGATGACTNGTCATGCGGTGAATCTCAAGCCAATTCAAGGAGGCATCGACGGTAAGAAGAAAGGTGTGGCCTTTGGTCGGCCCTGCAAAGTCCAGGTGAATACGGGACCAGGGTCCCCGTGGCGTTTCCCACTCGGTCGGAATGGCTTTTGGTGGGGCCTTGCTCACTTCCTGGCAGCTATGACAAGTTTTAACCCAATTCTCGATTTGCTTGTTGATGCCTGGCCACCATGCATAGCTTCACGAGAGGGCTTTCATTCACACGATACCGGGATGGCCATCGTGCAAGGTTCTGAATACTGCTTTTTGGAGTCGTTCTGGGATAACGACTCTATCACCCCAGATGACACAGCCCTTTTGAGAAAAGAACTCTGTTTGCCGCGTCTTGAATGGTGTGAAGTCATCTGATAGCTGGTCCAATGGCCATCCGCGTTCTACCCAGCTCAGGACTCGCGCTAAGGTGGGGTCACGTCTGGTTTCTCTCGTGATATCTCGGGCGGTTAATGGCAGCGCGTGGAGTATTTCAATCTGTAACGTAGAGCGGGATCATCGAGAGTCTCTGGAAGCAGTGTTCGGCTCAATGTATCGGCGTGGGGAATGGCTTTCCCTGGGTGGTATTGCAGCCAATAATTATAAGCAGCCAAGAATTCTGACCAGCGAGTCATCCTGGGGGATAATATGTAAGGAGTCGGCTTATCTCTGGCTATTATCCCTAATAACAGTTTGTGGTCAGTCACGATAGTAAAAACCCGGCCATACACATACTTGTGAAATCTTTTAACAGCAGATACAATTGCCAGGGCTTCTTTATCGATATGGCTATAATTACGCTCAGTTTTTGAAAGTGTCTTGGAAAAATATGCAACAGAGGCTTCGTTACCATTAGGCAGTACATGGCTCAAAATGGCGCCCACTCCAAAAGGCGAAGCATCACATGTGATATTTAATGGCAAAGTCTCATTGCACTGCATGAGTACAGCATCAGAAGTCAATAGTTTTTTTACATTACGAAATGCCTGTTCTTCTTTATGACCCCATAACCAAACTGCTTTTTTGTCTAGCAAACGATGTAACGGCTCAGCGACAGTTGCTTTATGCGGTAGAAATACATTATAGAAGTTGATAAGGCCTAGGAACGCCTGGAGATCGGCCTCGTTTCGAGGCCTGGGAGCATTTTTTATTGCTCTCAATTTACTGTCGGTAGGGTGAATACCCTGACTGTCAATTAGGTACCCTAAAAACCTGATGCGATCTGTACACAATTTACACTTGTTCTTTTTCACTTTAAGACCGGTGTTTTGAAATTTTTGTAGGAGTAATTTTAAACGATCTCGTAATATTTTCTTTGTTGGTGCAGCAATTAATACATCGTCAAAGTTTGGGACCACGTCTTTAATACCTTGTAGTAACCTCTCCATAAGACTTTGAAAAATTCCCGGGGCTACACTGACTCCGAATTGGAGCCGGGTACATTTAAAGGCACCTCGGTGGGTCACTATCGTTTGTGCCTGTGCCGT
>BHEV01011328.1:0-21498 GCA_004319985.1 Emydocephalus ijimae
ACAGACCTCTTAGGAATGGGATGAGGTCAATAGTGGATAGTTTGAGGTTAAAGGAGTGGGGGTTTGAGGATGTAACTACAGTCAGGTAGTGCATTAATTAATTAATTAATTAATTAATTAATCACACTGATGAAGTTTGGTTGCCAAATTTCAGCAATATGATCTCAAGATGCTGCCCTCCTGAAACTCCTGGTAAATCCATTTCTGTTATCCCCACTGCTAGACTTCTCATACAGTTTGGGCCAAGTTAAATAACTAAACCTTCTGGGGATCTCCTAAGATAGTCAAGCGATGTTTGTTCTAGATTTAACTCTGAGTAGAAAGAGAGAAACTTTAAATCAGTCCAAGATATATCAGGCATTTTTCCAAATCACTATATCAAGCCCAAACCGAACCACAGAGCCACCACACACATTCAATGAAAAACTTCTTCATCTATTTTCAGCCTCAACTGTTTATCTTTCTGTGAAACAGGCTGAACTTGAAGCAGAAACTCCAGCACCTTATCTTTTAGCTTCACTATTTACATTTATCTTTCTGTTTGTGTTTTGTCACCAATAGTGCCCACTGTGGCAATTATTTGATGAAATGATATCTTTCATGACAGTGTCATCAGACTGTTTTCAAACTTATAGAGGTACTAAACAAGTCCCTGAAAGGTCAAGATTGAAGGAATCAAACACAATCCTTTAATGTTATTTTTCTTAAATTTCTCTCTCAGTGGGAAAACATTTTAAACCTTTTTCTATTTTAAAACTAATTATTTAGAACTGTTTATTCTATGGAATTAAGGGAAGCGGGGGAGGGGGTGAGGAGAAACAAAGGAAGTTTTAGTTTATCTTGTAAATTAAGATGTTGATTAAACACTAAAATAAACATTATTTGTGGAAAAGAGATCACATTCATTTCATCTATTGACTATTTGTAGACTTTGGCGTGCGGGGGTGGTGATGATGGTTGACATGTTATTGATCATTGAATCAGGTCTTTAATGGCATTCTAGTTCAAAATGACATATTCCTTGCTGGCAATTTCACCAGTTCTCATGCAGCTATGTGTTCCTGCATATATTTTCCCTCCAAGAGTGATGATGTGCTCTTGCACACAGAGGACATATAAGGGAGATGGTTTCAAATTGCTGAGATCTATTGAAGAGACCCCACACACAGCCACGGAATCTCCTTCCTACCCACCAGGGGTTATTTTGATGAACCAATAGTGACTTCGAACATATGTTTGCTTTCAACTCTTCAGAAGAAAAGTGGGATGCAAATACAATTTGTGAAATACATGCTGCAAATGAGGCAGAAGGTTGCTTCCTTTCATTAAAAATGACAATTTCCAGTTCCTGATACACTAACTCTGAATTCAGCAGGGATTTGTGTTCTGAACAAAGTTAAACAGGAATAATATTGCTGACTTTGAAGCAGGAAGGCAGTTGCCTCCACACTGTATGCCTCAGAACCGAATGGAGTATGTCTCAGGAGTCTCTGTATTTTAGCTGACTTGCAGTTTCTAATAGATCAAATTGTGCAGTTGCCATAAATTAAATTGACTGGTGCAACACAACGGCATGTATCCTTTCCATTAATTCAGTGCTGGCTTCTAAGTGAGCTACCTGGCAGTAGCTGGAGACGAAACGCTAAAAAGTCTGTAACATCAACACACAGAGCTTAATATTTTGCTTAAATATTAGGAGTTTAAGCACATTCCTTTATTTAATACAAACAGAAGGGAGTATCTGCTGTTCAGGGTTGAGCTTTGGTTTCTGGGTACTCTCTGAGCTTGGTAGTTTTCTTGCAGACGTTTCATTATCCATCAGGGGTGAGATGCAAATATTTTTACTACTGCGTCTGTGGGCGTGGCCATGTGACTGGGTGGGCATGGCTTCTTTTCTTTTTTTTGCAGCAGCAACCCCACCGCATTCCCTTTTTTTGGCCTCCTGGGCCTCAGGGAAGCCTCTTGGGAGGCCATTTTTGCTCCCAGGAGGCTTTCCTGAGGTCCAGGAGGCAAAAAATAGAGCACGGAGGGGTGCACAGTACCCCCCCATGTGCCCTTTTTTGCCTCCTGGCCCTCAGGGATGCCTCCTGGCCCTCAGGGAAGCCTCCTGGGCAAAGCAGTAAGACAGCAAGGGGACACAGCTGATCGTCGGAACAGCTGATTGCCGGGAAGGAAAAAATATTGGTTCAGCTGAAGGAGTAGCTGTTTTTTTTCTGTCGGTTCGGTCGAATGGTACTACTGGTTTGCCTGAACCAGGTCGAACTGGTAGAATGCTACTACTGATATCCATGGTAGATAACATAGTCAGTGCTACTAGCGAGTGAGGTTTCCTCTCATTTTATATTCTGGTGGCTAGATATTCTAGGTTATTAATCCTTCTTTCAGCTACCTCTCACCAAGATCCAGACCTGAATCAGAGTTCTTCTGTATTGTCCACTAAATGCAGACTGGTAATACTTCATGAAATGGATTTGAAGAATATGAATAGATGATCCGGCCTTCAGCTCACCTCATCTATCCCAAATGTGGCTCACATTGGTGCTTTCTCGCTTCACTGCAGAAATGCCATGTTTTGACTTCTGCCACAGTATTTGCTCTGAGCTGAATCTTCCTGAATTTAAAGGCAGAGGCTTGACCTGTTTCTATTGACCTGCAATGGACAACCCTTTTAATCCTCAGCGGCTGGGCTTTTGGTAGCAAGAGAATCAGGACTCTACCAGTATGGGAAAAAAAGCATATCAGTAATATTCAGAATGCTTTTCCTATTTTTCTTGCCAACTCCTGAAGTAGGGGAAATGGAAGAGGAGAATGGCCTCTTCTATTTCTCCTACTTCTCTTGCCAACATTTTGGAAGACAAAGATGGAGAACCAATCAATCGGTGGCCTTCAGCAGCCCATCATTGCTGATGCTCAGACAGAACAGTTTCCAGATCCGGCATCATCCCAAGCCTGAGGCAGGACCTAAAATCCAGACTTTCAACCAGCATGAGCAGATTCAGGCTGCAGTGCAGAAAAACTCAGTCTGCGCAACATCTCAGCCCCAGGGCCTACTGCTGACAATGGAAGGAAACTTTCACATGCACCAAAAGGGTTTTTTTCCCCCTCCCATTGCAAACAGCAGGTGCTCTGTTTTAGACCTGTGCAAGTTAGCAACTGAGAATCTAATTTTTACTGTGGACGATGTGTCCCCTGGTTAAAGCCACAGCTGACAATCTTGTGGAGGTAAACTTTTTGTGTTTGTTTGGCAAGATATTTTATTTTGAAATCTCCATTTATTTTTCACCCTGGTCACCTGGATGTGTTTTCTAAAAAAATAACTAAAGTAAATGGTCCGTTTCTTCACCAAACTAAGGGCACCGTATAATGAAAAACCACACATGCATAATCAACAGTGCAAATATAGGAAGCAGAGAAAAGTCAAAACAAGGAAAGGAAGGGACTTTGGAATAATCTCTAGTACCTTTACCTGCAGGGGGTTCTTTGTGCTTATGGCAATGACATGGTACTTGTAGTAACACAACTCACAGCTCCAGCATCCCCTCTCACTGATCCATTTGATCAGGCAAGGTTGATGTGTACACTTCACTGATCCGTCACACCGACATGGACTCAGCAACTCACCCTGGAAAGAGAACATTACACACTTGTGAAAATTCCCTATTGGAATGGCTCCCTCCAGGCACTTTTCTTCTTATGGAGGTGGTGATTCACTGTAAATATGTGAATACAATATATAGTGTATAAATACATAAGAAAGCCAGTTTGGTTTAATGGTTAAAGCACCAGGCTACAGACCAGGTTCTAGACCTGCTATAAGCATGAAGTCAGCTTGGTGACCTTTGGCCAGTCACTCCCTCTCAGCCCTAAGAAGCAAGCAAGGGCAAACCACTTCCAAAATTCTCTGAAGAAAACTGCAAGGACTCATCCAGAGTGTCACCAGGAGTCAACACTGACTCAAAGGGACAACATTAAACAGTTTTAGATACAATGATTGTGTTTATTTACATAACGAATGGTGTGCTGAAGGGTTTTTTCTTGTGCTGAAGTGCTACCACTCATCTTTGAATGGGAGGAAACTAGACCAGCATTAAGCTTCTTAGCCTGCCAAGACTACCTCTGTTCTTCCTCACTGTCAGTCCTGCAATTTCCTTTCAATGTAATGGATGACAAAACCTACCAGATTTAACCTCCTTCTTTGAGGCTGCTGTTGGTCAATCTTTGACTAAGGGAGAAAATGCTGCTAGGGATCACTTAAACCCATTTCACTCCTTGGCTGGGGGAGAAGGCAGAGGAAAACTCATGGGTAGCAAGAAATGATATTGCCAAGGTATATTCACTTGAACCTAACCGTGATGTTGTTTCCTGTGCTGTTCCTCTTCCCTTCTTTTTTGTTGAGGCTTCCATATACTTGGTTTCTTTTTCCTTGCAAAGCAAGCATGCAAGACGAGGGACCTTGAAATTGAAAGGATCAAAAGTCTCCTAATTGGCCATACTTTGAACATTTTCCATGTGATGGCCCAACAGCATAAAGGCAGCAATTAGATTCATAACTAATACTAAGCCATGATTTAACTATCAATGCCAAGGCTGGAGGCTAAACTGGGAAGTGAAAAGTAATACAAGAAGGAGAAATGGAAAAAAATCACTTTTCTACTGCTGCCAAGAAATTTCCCATGAAATTAATAGCAACCGATCTCAATTTGATGATGCTAAACTGAAAATGCTGAGAGACTGGATTCCCACAGCAGACGAATTCATAGTTTACAAACTGAATTCTGGCAACATGCTAAGCCCAAACTGAACAAACAGCCTGCCATAGTTACGTATAAGTTTTAGACTTGTGGGAAGAAGGCGGAGCCTCCTCACTGACGGACCATAGATTGCGACTCTCTGTGGCTATGGTCCGTGCTCTTTCGTTGGAGAGCCCCGATTATTACGATTAGGGGCTGATGCTGCCTTGGAGGGGTGGCGAAGTAAGGGGAAGCTGCAAGCCAGGTTGAGGGGAGCCGCATCTCTCCCCCCGGGCTTGGTCTTTTTCCCCCTGAAGATGACTGCAGTGGTGGTTTAAAATGGCCACCCCGAAGAGGAGGACTCAGCTGGATTAAGATTTGAGCAGGAGAGAAGAAAGAGGTGGATAACATCTGAACCGGGACAACTGGGCAATACAAGTAAACAAAATTACCCCGGGATAAAGGTAACATGGAATTTTTAAGAAAAGAAAAGTGAGCAGCAAAATTACAAAGGGACAGGAAAAAAAAGAAAAGAAAATATTTTTGACAGCTAAGCGTGGCTTCGAACCGGGAAAGAAAGAAGCTGGAACTAAAGATTTAACTAAATTGGACGAAAATATCTTGGCAATAAACAGGCATAAAATAAAGCTGGACTTAAGATTGTCAAAAAATAAAAACAATAAAGTTGATAAATTGGAGACTGGACTGTGCTGGAATATTGAGGTTCGAAAAACCCTAAATAAAAAAATAGGGAAAAAAGGTGAAGACTTTGTATAATGGAGAGTGACAAAAACTTGACAAAAAAAAATTGACAAAAACTTGAGCTCAAACAAAATGGAAAGCATCCTGTTTTTGAATGAACTTGTGTGGATATAACATTAAAGAAACATTGAAACAAAGTAAGAATCTTAGAAAGTGAAAGCAGAACCAGAATAAAGAAAAAAGCAAGGAAAGACTGACTGTGGGATTGATTGATGTTTTTGGTATAGACCCTGGGCTGGAATAATTGAGAACTTTAGAAAATTGAAAGAAGGAAAGTAAAAGTGTTTTTTTTTTTTGTGGACTTTAACGATCATAAAATATAAGAATGTGTAACGATGCTCTTCGGGAATTAAAAATGGAACTTAAAAATATGAGAGAATTACTACAGGAAAGAGGCGAATCACTTTGCCCTGTGTTAGAAAAAATGGAAATAGCGATTGAAGAACAAGAAGAAAGAGCTTCAGAGGAGGACGAGTCGACTCAAGGAGAAGACATTTTAAACAGACAATTAACACAAAGAACACTACAAAGAAGTGGGGAAAGAGGAAAGGTTAAAAAGTTGAGATTTAAGAAGGCAATCAGAAGGGGGAATACCTGTGAAGTTGGGAAAGGCAGAAAGACCCAGCAGAAAAGGGGAAAGGAAGATATTAAGAAAGAGAGGGATATAAACTGGAATGAGAAAAGATATGGGGAAAAGAGGGGGAGGAGAAGCAGTAAGAAACAGGTGCATGAAATAAAGAAATACGGAAATAGTAAAATGTTGAAAAGAAATTGGTTTTTCAGAGATAATGGTTGATGAATTATAAAGGGGATTCTGCAGGGTGACAAGGGGTAATAAGAATATTTCTGCAATTAAAAGTATTTAGAAAATAGGGTAATATAGATACTGATAACTCTTATTAAAAATTAAGGGGGGGAAATATGCTGTGGAATCCAAATGAGAAGATGTAATGATTATTATTGTAACTTCTTAAAAATAATCATTTATTGGGAATCAAGATGAGGGAATAAGGGTATATTTTAATCATTGAGGTGTCACACTCAAAGCAGTAAAGGGGGGGAAACCTATACTTGGTTTTTTTTTCTTTAGTGTTAAAATTTGTATTAATCTAGAATTTATAAAAAGAATGTGTAATGGAAAGGGAATATGACAGACTAAAGAACCAACTAAATAAGTTAATATAGACTATCAAAAGCAAGGAGAGACATTGGTAACCTTTTTTATTATTATTATGAGACAAGCACATGTTGTTTATCTTTATTTTTAAAATAAATATTAAAGGATTATATTTGAAATAATTGAAATGAAACAAAAAGATGTTTCGATTGAGATTAATGAAAGGAGAAGCTAGAATTAATGTGTTTGTTTCTCTCCTTATTGAAAATTTGGAATGGAAAAGGTAATAATAGAATTAAGTATGCATATATGAATGTATAATTGCTGTCATATTTGTATGTAAAGTTGGTGACCCGGAAATATGTTGTCCACTAAAAAGAGATTTTTGTTTTTAATGTGAAAAACTGAATAAAATTTGTTTTAAAAAAAAAGTTTTAGACTTGTAAAGAATTGAGTATTATCAATACTTTCATTTTCCTGGAATTTGGAGAATGTGAGATTATTTATCCGATTCATACAATCAGCTGGGTCAAGTTCCTTGAGAAAAAGCTTGGCAATACAAACTCAGCTAAAGACTGTTAGACACAGAAATCTAAGTTTTTTTCCACCTCCAAATAATCGATTGCTCTCGAATTGACAAAAAGGCACAGTCCTTTCAAATACCCTTTGTAATCTTTTTACTTCCCCCCGCCCCATTTAACACACTTTTTGGTTTGTACGTTGTTTGGTCTTGGAACTGAATTCGTTGTTGATGCAACGGTTAGAGTGCAATATTGCAGGCTAACTCTGCTCACTTGCCAGCTGTTCGATCCTGACTGGCTCAAGGTTGACTTAACCTTCCATCCTTCTAAAATGAGGATCCAGATTGTTGGGGCAATAGGTTGACTCTGTAAACTGCTTAGAGAAGGCTGTAAAAGTACTGTGAAACAGTATATAGTGCTATTGCTATCTTCTGGAGGTCAACACACTGCATATATTCTTCTAAAAAGATTACTGATGATTCTGTTGCTGATCCCAGACATTGGATAGAGAGACCAGAGATACAAGAGTAGTTCATTTTCTTCTGCTTCTGGAATTATAGGCTGTTGACTTCAAGCAATTGGTACTGCCATCACTGCCTCTGTTTAGGCAACACTAATTCCTTATCCCTAACTCTCTAGATCAGTTTTCTCAACCTTAACCATTTTAAGAAGTGTGGACTTCAACTCCTAGAAAACCACAGCCAGCAAAGCCTAATCTCTTACCCACTAATTCTCTAGGGCAGTTTTTCTCAACTTTTGCAGTCCTGGCTGGAGTATTCTGAGAGTTGAAGTCCACACATAATAAAAGAGCTAAAGTTAAGAAACACTGCTTCAGAGGTTCACTTATTCTGTATAACATGAAAGCTGGTGAATGATATCATACAGTTAACTACATCAGGCTGTTCAGGCCAATAAGCTGAACCATATTGAACAGGGAATGGCTTGCCATCTTCAGTCACAGCCAACAGCTGCTGGAATATAAATAATGGCAATCAATTCAGCTGAGAGCTAATTTGGTGATAAATATATTATTAGGGTGCTATTTTCTGGTACTGAACTATCACCCCTCCAGGCTATTTGATTAGCTGACTTAAAATGCTCAAACTCTGTCTTTCCAAAGGCATACATGGCTGCTTGCAAACATTAGACACAGATATAAAGAGAAAAGAGGCAACCAATTTACTCTTCCTCAAGCATTTTCACCTTGATAGCCAAAAATCTCTTGCATGTGGAAAACTCATAATACGACTGCAAGAGAGAGGAGGAGAGACCAAATGCTTGAGGAAGGCTGCTTCATAGATATAGCCGCAGGATTTACCCAGGGGACAAAATATAAGTCCAATGGAAAGTCTAGCAATTTTTTTAGTATCTTCTGTTGTCCTTTCAACCCTGCGAGAGCAAATGTGGTGCTGGATCAGAAAACCAGCCAAAGCTGCTCGGCATTCAACTGAAATCACCATCAAGAAACGCCATTCCTATCCATTGCAAGGTTCCAAATTACAACCAAGCTATAATGAGAAATGGTAAATTCTGCCATTCCTGGTCATATAGACTCAACAGTTCAGTGATGAATGGTTCTTGCCATCTGAGACTAAGTGCACCAATTTGCGCATCAGAGATCCAGCAATGGGAATGAAGATATCGAATGAAGAATGAGGTTATATTTTCCAAAGCATGGTCCACCAGTCAGATGAGTTTGCTACTATCTACCATAAGAGATGGACTGTCATCAGACTCCATCCACCCATAGTAGCACTAGTCTGAATGAACTGCTGGTAAGGAGGCCACTCTTGAAATTGACAGAAGTTCAAAAATGGTTCCTACATGACTATGTAACCTGAGATCATGCGGTAGTATTTGCAAAGGTGATTTGAAGACGGGCAATTTATTTGAAAAGAGCCATTGAATGTTTGGGGTGAAGGTACAGTATGTGTACATGTGTTTATTTTTCTGAACATGTATACATGCAATCCAACAATTTCAGTAAATGTTAATGTTGTTAAACTAAATAGTTAAACCGCTGGGTACAGGAAATGGGACTCTTGGAAATGGTAGCTAACTATCGATAGAGATTTTGAAAAGAGAGGGGAAGCTTTCTCTAGGTCTGTTGATTCTAGATTAATAGACCCCAGCCCCTAAAGGTTATTTGTGGCAGAGAGGAACAGAATGAGAAGACCAGCCAGTTTTGTTGAGACAACTGAGAACCATCTGAGCAAGACATCTAAGATCCCAACTAGTAAGTTGAGAACAAGAATAGGAAAAGAGGAGAAGAAAGGAAATTTATTTGAAAGCAACAGTCCCTCCTCTTGCTGGCAAAAAGACTATGTGTGAACAAGAAATCAAGGTATCTCTTTAGAGGTAAAGGCAGGAGGCTCAGGGCAAATACTCAAGCAATGTAGAGATTCAGAGGAGATGGAAATTCAACCTGTGAAGGAACTACCCATGGATCTGGCTGAAGAAGGCCTAGTCAAGAAGATAATCAGAAGAGAACAGTAGTGTGACACAAGTGCAATTACAGTCAATGCATTTAAAAAAAGAGTTGGGAGAACTGGATAGTTTCAACACATACTAGATTTTTTAAATGACCTGCATCTTTTAGGAGACTATTCAATATACTGTGTGTAGAAGAGAGACTGGCCAAGCCAGGGGAAGGAATCAAACAGGGGGTCTAGAATCCCTACGTGGGCACAAGAGGGTGAAGTCTGACTCCGCCTTGAAATCCATTGAATCTTACCTAGTTTCGATCAGATGCAAACCATTGGTCTGAGAAGATAATGGGTATGAACTTGAGCAATAAAACATAGCTAACTGAACTCTTCAAGTTGTTTGCGCCTGACACTGTGTGTGAGAAGAGCACCAGCTCTGAGCATTGAATACAAACACCCAGCATGGTTTAGAGTTCTTCTTATGCCTATTCATATCTCTGTATGTTGTTTCTTAATGATAAAAATTAAAACTGTAAGAAGTTCACAACTAGTGGTGGGATATTTTTTTTCCCCTTCAGGAATGCCCCAGGAAAGGAAGGGAAAACCCTTCTTCTGCTTGAAGATTTAGCAGTGAGCCTGATACGAATAAATTGTTTAAGAACCGAAAAAGACTCTGTTTAAAGGAGTCTTTGAAAGAATTCAGCTTTCAAATATGGAACTGGAATATGGGTGGAAATATTCCACCCAGGGTGGTGGTAGTAGGAAGCTTCACACGTACATACACACCCAACAATTATTTAAAATCTTGGTTTGATGCCCTTCAAATAAGGATCTCTTACTCAATTCAGAGATGCTCAGTTTATTCCCCCATCTCATGCCGAGATAGTCAATGCCCAGGCTGCCTCACCTGACGGAAACCTCATTAATGCACATGAAACTTTGAGGAATTCTGAAGGAATGAAAACTTAGACTTGAGCTAAGGTTCAGACAGTCCCAAAACCACTATCTATCACCTGAATGTGAGGAGAAAACGTAAACCAGATCACAAGGAAGAGGCACAGCATGACTTTCTCAGCTGTTATGATTACTCTGCCGTGAAAAGAAATGAGGAACTTTCTAAAGTTTTGCCTTCCTAGATTCTTCTGCACACAGATATAACAGATAATCAGAATTGGAAGGGACCTTGTAGGTCATCCAGTCCAACCTGCCGCCCAAGCAGGAGACTCTACACCATTTCTGACAAATGGCAGTCCAATCTCTTCTTGAAGGTCTCAAGTAATGGCGCTCCCACAACTTCCAAGGGCAAGCTGTTCCATTGGTTGATTGTTCTCACTGTCAGAAAGTTTCTCCTTGTTTCCAGGTTAAATCTCTCCTTGTTCAGTTTCCATCCATTATTCTTTGTCTGGCCTTCGGATGTTTTGGAAAATAGCTTGACCCCTTCCTCTCTGTGGCACCCTCTCAAATATTGGAACACTGCTATCATGTCTCCCCTGGTTCTTCTCTTTACTAGACAAGCCATGCCCAGTTCCTGTAACCGTTCTTCATATGCTTTAGTCTCCAGTCCTCTAATCATCCTGGTTGCTCTTCTCTGTATTTTGTACTTAATCACGTGATCATGTGGATGCTGCAAAGGTTTTAACTGTGAAAACAGTCATAAGTAGAGATTTTTTTCAGTGTTGTTGTAACTTTGAATGGTCACTAAATGAACTGTTGTAAGTTGAGGATTACTGGTATATGGATGAACATTTAAAATTAAGAACTATACTGTAGTTCAAATGGAATGCAAGACCTTTCACCGTAGCAGGGAAGGGTATATTCTTACACCGCATTTTGGCAGCAGATACACTGGCAAAAGAGAAAGGGGTCCCAGTGGGCCCGTGGGAAGAATAGGCTTAGCAAATGCCCTCCCCTCCATGCTGGGTGTTGGCATTCTCTGGATGGGCAGCTGGTAATTGCTTTCCAATGGGTATAGTGCAAAGGATGCGATGCCAGGACATGCCAGCTGTGCATATGGAACTATATACATGCACAAACAGAACTCAGGTTATTTGGATTTCCTCCAGAATTCAATTAAGAGATTTGAACCATCAGCAGTCTTGGTAAGTCTCTATACTGGCCAACATTTTATGATCTGTTTCATTGAAAGCTTTTAAATGGCTTGCAATAAACTCCCAGTAAAGCACAATAAACAACCATGGTAGCACTGCCATTTTAAAGCCATGATTCATAGATCGTTTAAAGAACTAGATATCGATGTCTGACTTCAGAACAAAATATTAATACTTTTGCCAGAATTGAAACCCTGGGCTTAAATCTCTTTCACAAACTCTCTTGAGCATCGGAGAGCTTCCCTAGCTCACTCTACAACCTTTTGCACATTCACAGATTATACATTATAATTGTTCCAATTTCAAAGCCTGGTCCAAAACTTGCTGTTAAAAAAAACACCTTGAACTTTCTTATCTGGAGGCTTTGCAATAGAACATGAATCCTTAGTGAGCTTATGTCTTCGGTTGGTCCAAGAGAGTTTCCAATTATTTCAGCAAAGAAAAAAAAAAGAGGCTTATGCACATTTAAATTTAATAATTCTGTTGCATTATAAAATGTTTTGTGATCTAAATCCAACAGCGTTTTAGAACCAAAAGAAGTCTTCTAACTTGAGGAATATGCACCAGATACTGATGTGGATAAAGAGGGGTGTAGACAGGCAGGGTAAATTTTTTTTAACAGTTTCAACATAGTGAAATTGATGTGTTGAAATTGAGAAAGTTCCTGAGTTTTATGCCCAAAGCTTTGATAAATAGTTTGATGGATTTATCTCAAGTACAAAAAAACCCCCCAAAATACCCTGTGATTTGTGGTGGTGGAATGGAGCAACAAAGCCTTGAGCTAGGAATAAAATGTAATGAGTAGCTTTAATGATCTCCACTATGTATGAAAATCCATGCTGACTTTATAAAGAATGGCAAGTGGAAATGGGCCGTTTTCTATGCTAAAAATAAAACAATACGGTCTCTCACAATGCTTTTTCTGCTACCAATAACCATTTGTTAATAAAGTGCCATCGCTGAAGATATTTGGGGATAAAAGCAGGATTTTCCTCACTTGCATCTCACCACAGAGCAAACATGTCTTGACAATGTATTTCTTCTGCATATCCTAATGTAAGGGTCTGTGAGAATGATTTTGGGAGGCAGGAAGAAGAGGTGTGACCTAAACAGCTATCACACAAAAGTTATCTCAGACCACAGAAGGAAAAGGGAAACGGGAAGTGATTAAGAAGAGATCTGGTTGTTGTTTTGTTTCAATACCCAAACTAGGCAACATCATCAATGATGCCTCATGATGCTGTACCACCAATGTTGTGAACTAGTTTGGGTAATGAAATGTCTGCAAAACATCAACCAAGGTCAGAGGGCATCAAGGACCCCTCATTTCAATCCTGAGCTACAAATCATCATCATCTTTTAATGTCCCCATAATCCCTTGTGGGATAGAGTCTGGGCAACCAAATGAAGCTAGCAGAGTGTTTAGTGGCCGGATGCTCTTCCTGTCACCAATGTGGAGTTTTGTTCGGCAGATAACATTGTGCCCAGAAAGAAATATCTGGCTCTACTTAGGATCAAACTCACAACCTCCTGATTGTGAGATGAGAGCTCCACCTCTAGGCCACAACACCACTCCAACCCTGAGCTATAAATATTCTCATTTATTGGTATCAGAAGAGATCCTTCCTAGTTTTCTGGAAAGTAAAAATAGATGTAATGGTATGTGAGAAAGACCTGGAGAAACAGGGTGAAGAAATGCTGCCTAGAGAACAGTCAGATAAGAAAGGGCAAAGAGAGGGATGAAGAAAAATGCTCAGAAAGAAGTTTCTTACTGATTATGTTCTGTTGGGGTTTTCCCACCTCTCTTTCCTATATAATCACTATTTAATCTAGACTTTTTTTTATTCCACTATTTTAACAAATAAAAATTTAAAAAATTCTGACAAAACTGTTGGATGCTGGACTAGGATAGGGGACAGCCAGGATGAAGTCCACTATGAACTATGACAGTTGGGAGAAATTGCAAGAGTAATATGACCTTAGTGTAGTTGTCATTTTTTATCAGCCTCTACTAATATAAATAAGTGACAGTCTTTTTGCTGGAGAGCTAATATCATTGCTTGTTCATTGCAGAGCTTTTCTAAAGGATCATCCTTCACTTAATCTAAATTTTCTTCAAAGAAACATTCGTTTGCTGTACAGAGATTATAACTGAGTTCATACCTCATATATGGTTTGTCTAAAATACAATTTTTATCCATAAAATCAAAGGTACATGGTGCAGAAAACTTGCTGAAGCTAAGCATATTTTAAGATCATTTTTATTATACAACCTGTCATGGAATCTTAAGAGTTGGAGGCAGCTATTCTAGTAATAGCAGGGCATTCACACAGAACCTCTCAGCAGGTTTTTTTTTGAAACAGCTTTGCCTTTTTCCAGGATACATCAGCTGCGGTGTATTGCCAGGAAAAGACATTTAAAGTTAAAACAATCTGCCACAGGAGTTACATCAGAGGTAGTATTTTGGAGAACCGATAGTGAAAATTTTGAGTAGTTCAGACAACCAGCAAATACCACTTCTGACTGGAGATTTTACAGTATCCTTCCCCTGCCATGCCCACCAAGCCACGCCCACAGAACCGGTTGTAAAAAACAACTGAATCCCACCATTGGTGCAAAAAGCAATCATAAGTTACTTTTTCCCACACTATTGTACCTACAAATGATCACTAAACAAATTGTTGTAAATTGAGTATTACCTCTAACAGGCAACTGTCACAAGCCATGCCCACAGAACGAGTAGTAAAAAAATGTGAATCCCACCACTGAGCTACATGCATGTTTTTACATGCTCTGATGCACTGGTGGGATTCAAAAATTTTTTACTACTGGTTCTGTGGGCGAGGCTTGGTGGGCATGGCAGGGGAAGGATACTATAAAATCTCCATTCCTATCCCACTCCTGGGGGAAGGCTACTGCAAAATCCCCATTCCCTCCCCACCCCACTAACCTGCTTTCCAGCTCTGTTCTCTTGTGAAGGGCAACAAAAGAAGACCCAGTCGATAAGCTGGAACTCGGGAGGCAGAGAATAGATGGGGGCGGGGCCAGTCAGAGGTGGTATTTGCCAGTTCTCCAAACTACTCAAAATTTCTGCTACCGGTTCTCCAGAACTGGTCAGAACCTGCTGAATACCACCTCTGCTCTGATGTTCTTTCTTTCTTTGGAACCTGAAAAGCTATACTGCCCTATTAGTGCATTTCTATAAAACATGCAATAAGAATTGTTTTTTGACCATGCCAACCTAAAATTTGAAAATGTTCACAGAGCAATGTTTCATTTTCTCAGGTATTGATATTAGAGTGGTTGCTCTATAAGTCTCCAAGTGTTGTTTTGTTTTTGTTTTTTGGAAGATAGGGAATACATCTTCCAATCATCCAGCATTTTACTCATTCTCCAGAGTTTCTCAAAGTTAATAGATAAAAAGTTTGATCAAGCCACCAGCAAGTTCCTTCAATGCCTTGGGGGATGGAAGGAGAATCTGAACTCATTCATTGTCAGAAGGCACTTCATAACTATGTTTTTGTCACCGTCAAGCTTGAACTCTATTCAACCAATGGTAATGATCTCTTAATAGAATGAATACTGTTTTCCTAAAGAAAATCATTTTAACCTAGCATTTTAACCCAATTCTTGGTTTTTCTTTTTATGTGGATTTGCTGTGAAAATTTTAAATTAACAGGCAATGTTAATTTGTGTTAACCTCACCCGCAATTTGGTGGATTTTGAATGCAATGGATGAAACATTTATCATTGCACTCTGCGTCTTGTCTCTCACTTACTTTCCTACCTACAATAGTTGCAGTTGGATGGGGTAAAAGCTATCATTAACCTCTTATCTAGCTCCCCTGCCCCCATAAAAAGAAAAGGAACTCTGCTAAGATTAGAAAGAAAGATGACATATTATGTCATGCCAAAACTGAAGAAGGATCCTCAACCATAGGATAAACATGGATAAACCTATTGCACACAACATAATAAAGAATGATAAAATTGTTTTTTTTAAATATATACTTTTTATTAAAACTTTTTTAAAAGAAAGATGAAAACTAATACAAACTAATGCATAGCAAGAAAAAGAAAGGAAAACTAAAGAAATCAAAGAGAAAGCTAAAAGCGCAAGGAAAAAAAAACAGAAAGCAAGCAAGAAGAGTCTTCCAATATTCTTCACAGCCATTATAAATACAATATTTTAAGCTCTCTCCAAATCATGATTGTCTTCTCTCTATTATCTAATTCTGTCTGATTAAGGCCATAAATCACAATTTCATTCTCCCCCTTTTTATGTAAAACGTCTCCTGCCTTGGCCATGAAAGTCAGCTGGGTGACTTTGGGCCAGCCCAGTGATGGGATTCAAATTTTTTTTACCACTGGTTCTGTGGGCATGGCAGGGGAAGGATACTGCAAAATCTCATTCCTACCCCACTCCTGAGGGAAGGTTACTGCAAAATCCCATTCCCTCCCCACCCCACTAACCTGCTTTCCAGCTCTGTTCTCCTGTGCAGGGCAACAAAAGAAGACCCAGCCAATCAGCTGGGATTCAGGAGGCAGAGAATAGATGGGGGTGGGGCCAGTCAGAGCTGGTATTTGCCAGTTCTCTGAACTATTTAAAATTTCCGCTATTGGTTCTCCAGAACTGTTCAGAACCTGCTGAATACCATCTCTGGGCCAGCCCCTTTCTCTCAGCCCAACCCACCTCACAGGGTTGTTGTTGTGGGAAAGTAGGAGGAAGAAGAAATATTAACTATATTTGCCACCTTGTAAAAAGAATAAAGATAGGATACAAATAAATATAAATAAACCAATTCTTCCATAGTGTAAGTCCATGTAATAATTCAGTCACTGTAATGATATATTGAAATAATCTTCCATGACTTTTTTTCTGGTTTATTCATCAATTTTAAAAAGAAACGTCTGGCTTCAACAGAATATTAATCTTTAATATCATTTGTATCAATGTATGTACTGTATTTGAATCTATTTCTTAAAGATGCTAATAATTTCTAATTCTATGATGTGGTCTATCTCTTTGCCTGACATAACTACATGCATTAGAAATCCATCTGTAGAAAAAAAGATTGAGAAAATGCTTTCATTCTATGTAGAACAGGACACAAGGAAGAATATATGTTTGATTGAGAGTGTTTAAGAATAAAGCTCTAATATTTTATGAGCACTTTTGCAAATACATTTGAGTTACTCCCCCCAACCCTCCTTTTTTTCCACTGGGTTTCCACGTGCCTATCACTTTATGGGAGTTGGCTTTATGTGAGGTTTAAAGCGGAACATAAGGGCATAAAGAGAGAATCCTATCTGTGCCTTAATATCTCCAGCCTGCACACCTTCAATTGTTCCATTTTAAATGGAATTGCTGATGCATATTTTAAACATTCAAAGTCTAAAGTTAATGCTTTTCAACATACAAGCACCTTATAATATGCTCCTTATCAGTGATGCTTTTACAATTTCACCAAGTTGAACTTTACAGCTACTTGTACGGGAAGCTGTTAGCAAGGAAAGCCAGTTGCTAATGGGCATTTTGGAAAATATTACAGGGGTTGGAGCACTGAAAAAAACCAGCCAAAGAGAATTTCAGAAAGGGATACTTCTTAATGATCTGTGATGCCAAGCTCTCCATATGCAAAAAGAACCAAATGAAGCAGCTCAATGCTTCCCCTCTTTCTTTTGTGGAAAGCTGGAAAACTGCTTGATAATAGAACACAAAGGATCGTGAAACAACCTCAGTGGGAGCCCAGTCTATATTCTTTCATGCTTGGTTTATGTTCCCACTTTCATAATAAATTATCTAAGAAGACAGAGCGAGTGGCAGTGCACTAGCTGCTTGGGTGGTTCCATCCAAATTCTACAACTATGAGGTCTGCTTTTGCTGCCACCGTTTGTTTCACTGCTTTTGAAAGCAGCACAGCTTCTGCTAACACATTCCAAGAGTAAGAGAATGGGAGGGAAATGAGTTTTGCTTAGCTGAGCGATGGCGAGTAGCAAATTTATGATGGGAGTCTCTGTGAGCAGCCACAGGAGGCTTTCAATCCTGGTTTCTCTGGCTTCCTGGCTGCCCTAATTCAAGGGCTGGTTGATGGCTTCAATAATGCTCTTGTACTATACACACTTACCTCTGGCCATTGCTTGGATTTAATGACCCATACTTACGCTGGGAAGAGCAGCAGAATATTTTGTTGGGTTTAAAATAGTTAGCCTAACCACTATTCTTTTTAAAATAATTTTTCATTAAATTTTATAATATGAAATACAAATGAAAGTAAAGATAGTAAGGAAATGGAAACAGGGGAAAACAAGAAAAAAGCATTAATTACAACTCTTTTCAGCAGAGTAGGATGAATATAGTATGGTACAGCCTCAAATGTTACTTCTACATACTGAGCATACTAGCTATTTCTATAACAACAGACTTATCTTACCAGCAGATCCCAATCTTTTTTGCTGTCTCAAATACAAAGTCTAGGTGTATTGTTTTCTCTGATTACCAAAGCTAATTTGGCCACTCTGAAAGCTCCATCAGTTTTTCTATCCATCATTTTTCCATTGTGAGGATTAATATATAACCTGCCCACTATTCTGAAGATCTCAGGGAAGGTTATATTGAAACAAAAAGAAACACATTTTAGAAAATTAACCCAATAATACAGAAGTACACATTGATTGTCATTTTAGCAATCATGTACCTTGGGGCCAGAGGTGTGTTCAGCAGGTTCTGATCAGTAGCGGGCATTTTGAGTAGTTTGGAGAATCAGCAAATATCACCTCTGATTGGAGATTTTACAGTATCCTTCTGCTGCCATGCCCACCACGCCATGCCCACAGAACCGGTAGTAAAAAAAATTGAATCCCACCATTGCTTGGGGCCACCTGAATGGGGCAAAAAGGACCAGATCAAGTGAGGTAAGGAAGTTTTGCCCTGACTTCACCCATGAGTCTTTCTTCTGACCTCTGGAAGGTGGGGATGAGCAATTTGGAAAAGATGGACTGCAGTCTACTTTGGAGGCTAGGGGGAGGCCTCAAAATGCCAGTTGGCCTGGGGACCAAATGGTGGAATTCTACAATGGCAGTGGTTGCTGGAGTGATGGCAGATGCCCCTCCCCCTCCCCTTTGTGTTCTACTCTCCACCCGTCCATATTATTGGTTATCATATTGATCATTCTTGTTGTTTTCTTTTTCATTTTGCTTATTTTATTGTTCTATTAATTTATTTCTGTTTATACTTCTTTCATTTTCTTCTCTCTTTTTGTAATTGTAAGCCACATAGAATAGCCCCACAGCGAGATAGGTGGCAAGTAAATATAACAAATGAATAACAAATAATTAAAATATTTCTCCCTGATGATCCTCTTGGACTATTCACTTAAATAGGAGAATAAACTGATGTAGTGAGAGAGTAACTCGTGTCCTGTGAGCATAGCTGCTTTAAACTTCTATATCACTATTTGAGATCAAGAGAAGAGAATATATGTAACTCAGCATTGAATTGTGGAGTCCTTGATGGTTCCTAATGCATCTTCTTTTTGGTGAAAACAACTAAGCTCAGAGAGCAGCAAGGACTCCACTATTTGAGATAATTCCTACTACTATTTCTTGGTTAAAGTAGTGCAATGAGGGGTATGAAAGCTGCCAATCTGAGTCCATTGTCCTGTTGGTTTAATGGACTAACTCTAACTAAAGGCTTTATTTTCAGGCTCAGAATCAACAAAGTGAAAGTGAACCAGGATGCAGTCCAGGAGGGAGGAGAAGAAGGGAGTCGAGAATTTGTAAAACTGGCAGAAGAACTGAAGAGGCCTCTGATCTTGCAATGCAAGGCAAGCCATCTTGGCAAAGGATCACGGCATGACTGAACATTTTATATGAAGCTGTTGGAAACGTGCCCTGGAGAACGTTTGCCAGGCAGGAAGAAATGCTACAGAAGTGGAACATCCCATCTTTAAAATCATCTTTGGATGAAGAGGAGCACAGCTTATCAAGGGAAAGAGACTGGCTGAACACCCAGACTTTGGGAGTTGAATGAGCTCATAGCAGTGAGGAATTCCTGAGGCAACAACAGAAACAAAAACTTGACTGAAACAGCAATGGCAACAGCAACAACTAAATGTCATACAAACCTGAATGGGCACACAACAGGCTTCTGTTGATTTTTGAAGAAAGGCCAAATCAGTGCCATCCTATAATAGTGCTCATCAACTACTTGCAAATATTCTTTTCTCAAGACATTAGAAAGGAGCGTATTAGACTCCATATATGTTTTGTGGATGAAACACATTGTCTGGATTTATTTCAATCTGATTCAACCTTTGTTTGGATCTTGTCAAATCTTGATTCCCTGATGGATGGCAATCAAAAAAGGGGAAATGTGAGTTTTTCTTGATCTTTCAGTGGAATTGGATAGTATCAAACATGGCACCTTGTCTGGCCCATTCTGTGGAGTGGGTTTTGGTGCGATAGATGATATGGTGTTTTATTTCTATCTATAATCATTTCAAGAAAATAATATTGCAAGATTTACTTCATAGAATTTTTGCAATAATTCTCCCATCCTAAACTCCTACTAAAAAGACTCATACCAGATTTTAGAATCAGCATCGCTGATATAAGCACCCTCAGATCTATTTCTTTGTCAAGTGAAGTTGGTGATCCGATACAAAGGATGAGTCACAGCCAGAATTTGGAATAGACTGGGTAAAGTTTTAGCTGACGCTTTATTTATTAAATTCATGTCGTCTGACTCCCAATGACTCTTATCAAAGTAACACATGATTGCAAGAGGTACTACCAGCTTCTTTGGTAGTAAATAGTTTGACCATATTCTTTACAAAATTATGTTTTTGAAGATAGCTCAGACCCCTCACCACTGTTTACAGCAGTGTTTCTCCATTCTCCATTCAAATATCCTTCCAAAAGTTCAAAAGTTTAATGTTAAAATATTTTGCTCCATTCTATATTATTAACTTTCTTTTAAAAATGTAATCTTTAGTTCTTTCTGTTGTGTATACAATAAAGTAATAAAGTGTGAGCTTGAGGTAAAGTGCAGGGTTCTGGCCCTGCACTTCTGATTGGCTATTAAGCGGCCAAACCGGATTGGCCAGTTCTGAGGAATCCGATTGGCCCTTAACGGAGAGTTATTATTGGTTGAAAGAGCTAGCGTTCCTAGCTCGCTATTGGTTAAAGCTTAGAAGGGTTGCCTATATAAGGCAGAGTTCACTGTTGTTAATTTAGAAGTCACTATGCAAATAAAGAGCTGAAGTTCACCGTTCAGAGGCTGTCTCCATTTATTCCGACCCATGCTCAATACATAACACTGGCGACGAGGATGGGATTTGGAGACGTCTGAATCGAAGAAGCCAGGAAGCAACCCCGAGCACGTGACAGACGACGCCAACAACGGAACCATGCCCGGCGGCATCGTACCACCCGCTCCGTTCAATCCAAACCAAGAGGATTGGGAATCCTACACAGATCGCTTCCAAATGTTTCTTGAAACGAACAACCTAAATTACGCCACGCCAGGAAAGAAAAGAGCGTTGTTCCTAACGCATTGCGGCCCAGCTGTATTTAAGATGGCCAAAGCGCTGGCCAAACTGCGAGAAGTAAAGGCCATGAGCTGGGACGACCTCGAACCCATCCTGAGAGGCCACTACGCGCCAACCGTGCCTACGCTCTTGAGACGCCACGAGTTTTATCAGAGGAATCAACGAAAAGGGGAAAGCGTGGCCGATTTCGTGGCAGACCTCTGAAATTTGGGGGGCCTCTGCGGGTTCGCCGATTTAGAAGAGGCACTGAGAGATCGAATAGTTCTGGGATTAGATGCACTC
>BHEV01011329.1:0-15167 GCA_004319985.1 Emydocephalus ijimae
TGCTATTTCCCCATTCATCCATGCCATATCAATTCATGTCCATATTTGATGAGGATTTGAATAGAATGTAAATTGTTTTTTTTCAGGATGTGATCTTCTCCATATATTAATCAAATTTAACTCCTTCATCATTTCCATACATATCTTGGGAAGCTCTCTCCCCCCCCCCCGTTGTTCTCCCCCCCCACCATTACTGTGGGCTTTTTGATAATCAGCAATAGAATTAAAGTCTCCCATGATACAAATATTTCTTTTTCCAATCCTACTATTTTTCCATAAAGATGCTTAAAAAACTCTTTTTGATCTCTGTTCGGGGTGTAGATTACCACTAAGATAATTGGGATGGCATTAATCCAGATCTGCAAAACCAGAGTTCTTCCCTCAGAATCCAACCATATTAAATCTGCTTTCAAATCCTCTTTAACATATACTGCAATCCCTTTCTTTTTCCCTGCATCTGCTGGTGAGGAAAATAGCTTCCCGAATTTCGGACATTCTCGGTATTTTTCATCTGTTTTCTTTATATGAGTTTCTTGTAGGCATATTATATCAGCATTTTGTTTGATTAGTTTAGCTATTATCCTTTTCCTTTTTATCATCGAGTTTAAACCATTTATATTAATTGATAGTAGTTTCTTTTCTTCTTCCAGTTAATTAATTCTGTTTTGCTTTTTGTCTTATAAAGGCTCTGGTCTCTCCTTGTGCCTGAAGATGTGTCCTACTTTCTTCTCTCTCCTGATGTAGATGACTATTTCCTTGATTTCCTAAAGTTCCATCTCTGTTTTTATGATAGCCTTGATCTTCCTGGGAGTTTGTTTCCAGTTCCTCCTTACTGCTCTGGTCTTCCAATCTACCAATCGCTCATAAAATTCCTGGGCCTTTTCCATGGAGTCTATTTTAATTTTCCTTTCATTCCAAAAAACTAACATCCCCCCTGGGATCAGCCATTTAAATACGATTCTTTTCTGATTTAGGTAAGCTGATAAGAACTTGTAGTATCATCTTTGTTCTCTTACTCTTTTTGGTATTTGTTTGAGAATCAAGACTTCTTTACCTTTATATGTGATTGTTTCATCTCTTGACATCCTATATATGATATCCCGGACACTCCTTCTCGCAAATCGTATATGGACTTCTCTTGGGCATTTATGGTGTCTCACATAATTAGTGCTAATCCTGTAAACTTCATCAAACTCCCTTAAGATGTCATCTTTATCCTTTTCCAATAGTCTAGCCAGTATTCTCACCATTAGTTGTTAAAGAATAACTACAATGATGTGGGAAAATACCCGAACAAAGCCGAATGCCATACATGTAAGTACCCGCGAAAACTTAAGAAAACACACACACACACACACACACACATATATATTTCAAATCCAACTATATCTAAATATTATAAATAAATATGTGTATTTATCTAACCTTATTTTAAATATTCTTAAACACAAACATTCGTTCCCAAGTGGATTAATTATGATCACACAATAAATTATAATATTAATACATAAAATCCTATACTTATTAATTAAATAATACTTAATGTTCTTACTATTTTCCCTATATATCTAATCAAAGTATAACTATCACTATTATTAATAAATCAATTAAACCAATTAATTCAATTATTTAACAATCAGTTACAACAATCAATTTTCCTTTCGCCAGTATGCATATTTATAATCATTATAAAGAGAAAGAAGGAGAGATAGTTCATCATAGCACCAGATGATGAGAGAAAAAGAAGAAGAAAAAATGAGCAAATGTATACAGAAAAAAGGGAGTAAAAAAGGGGGGAAAAGGAATTTTGAAATAAGTTTTTAGTTTTCCGTCTCTAAGTTTGAGAGCTTTCACTCCAAACACACCGGAAGTGGAGAGGTAAAAAATGCTAAGTAGTGATTGCAATTACACGGTATCTCCACACATTCGGAAGCTTCCACTTTTACTTTTTGTCTAAGCGTTCCTAAGTTCAATTTTCCTGATTTTCTTCAGATGGAACCACCTCCTCAATTAGATCAGTATGCTCCCTAAAGAGCTGTTAAGTGGTTTATATCAGTTATATTGTTACGATGGCTTCAGGGTTTCTAAATATCGCCTGTGACACCACACTGTCTCTGTTCCGTCAGCTCCAATCTTCTTCCTGTCTCCGCTTTAATAAAGTCTTTCAGAATAAAAATCAAATGAGATAGTCCAAATCCTCCACAACTTCCAGGCACCTTCCAGCCACTCATCTCCCAACCTTGTAAACTTCCCTTTTTACTTGTTATTGTCCTCTCTCTCTCTTCTGTCTGCCAAGCCCTTTCACTTTCACTTGCCTTGCATCCGCTTTTTGGCCACTTTCTTTTAGGGCTCCGGATAGACACTTGTAACAGCCTTATAAAAGTCTATGGCATTCCATTTCTCCTCTCTGCCGCTAATTTTCTCTGCCACACTCTTCCCCAATGATCTCACAAACTGTCACTCTCTCGCTTCTTTACATCGGTGACAGTCCAGACTTTGGAGCCGCCATTGATAGGAGGCTGTTTCTTGCTCATTGGGCTCTGGAGGGCTCCTATTTGCTGCAGGGGGGGTTGCCTTTCCCACACTGCAACTCGAGTGCCCCCCACGATGGCACAAATCTCTCCGGGACTCGTGCATCCTCAAAGGATTGCACCAACTGCAAAAAGAGATTAACTGAAACCACAGACGGGCTTCTGCACCTCTGCTCATCCTTGCCTTGCCACCACAGGTATTTTCTAATATCCCAACTCCACAAATGATTTTGGGACAGGAATCCATATCGCTGATGACACAAGCATAAGCCTAGAAGAGTTCAAAGAAGCTGGAGGCAGATTTGGTGAAAAGATATCCTTTGAGTCCAGGGGTGGGATTCTACCAGTTCGGACCAGTTCATGTGAACCCCTTGCTCCAAAGATCAGCAGGCAGTGAACCAGTACATTGTGATGAGTGTGTGGGCTCTTCTGCCCCTGCTCTTTCCTGTGCTTTATTCCCTTTTGTGAGAGCACGGCTGGTTCACACGGCAGAGCAATTTCCCGCACCTCAGCTGTTTTAGTCACAGGGACTGCAAAAGAAGGCAAGTATAACACTTTTTTGAAATGCAGAGCGCGCGTTTGGTGTGAATCCATGCTATCAACAGACCGGTTGTTATACCGGTGGAATCCCACCCCTGTTTGAGTCACAAAGATTGGGAAACGACTGAATGCCTGAGCAAAAATAGAATATAGGAAAGAATATCTCTGCTTCAGATTATAAATATATTTTATATCCAATAATGTGACTTTCTTCTCTAATATTTGGCTCTTCTGTGTTTTACTTTTTTCTTTGTTCCATCTTATATTGTTTTGTTTTTATTTAAATTTAAAATATTTTTAAAAAGCGAGCAAGAGAGATTTCCTTTAGCTTTGTTAGCATCCTGCTAGCCTGCTTCTGACAGCTTTCCCCTCAAGAAGTAGATGAGACCTAAAATATGGGCCTTTTTTATTTCATTTTGTATAGGTTCAATGTATCCCTTTTGCTTCTCTAGACTCCTGAACTCCCCATCCGAACAGAACATTGGCCATTTCAACTTTTGGAATGCTAACATTAATATTCCATGCAAAGTTTGATGCAGTCCACAAAACCAAGGAAATTACTCAGCCCTGCTTTATACAGCTGCTGAAGCTTGTTCAGGGGCCTGGGTTGTCCATCAGCTAGGATTTATCCATTTGCTAAGCCAAGTAGAGGTTTGCACCTAGATTCCCCATCCCCATCCAAACCAAATATTGTCTATATCACATTGGCTTTTCCGTGGGAAAGTGGCGATGTGATACTTACATTATGCTACCTTGGATTATATCACAAAGGGTTACTTCAGAAGGAACTGGCTCATTGGCACTTTGCTCCTTCAGCAAAGGAGCAGTCCAACAAGGCTGGAGTGAAAAAATTCATGGCACAGTGGGCCTCTCTACTCTGTTCCCCCATCTTTTGTTTGAAGTAATTAAATCCTTATGAACAAACTGTTCAGATTTATTTTCTTAACTTTTTGTTTGTGCACTCCCACCCCTCCACCCTCTACTTCCCCACCCCCCTTATGCACACAGGCAAAAAGGAGAAAAACACTATTGCATTGTTCTGTGCCACTTTAGAACTCCAGGGCACTCTCTGAGTGTGTAATAATATCCCCCATGGATAGTCTAAAAATAGGTGGGTGAACAGAGTGCTTGTCAATGGATGGGATATAAAGCCTTATTAGGACAGAAGTTTCTCAGCTATTCAGTGAGGAAGTGTAGCCAATGCAAGCCATCACCAACCTGATCTGCGAGTTTTTATGTAGCTTCCTGCCTCTGTGCCTACAAGAGAACTGCCACATCTTGCAATGAGTTTATCATTCATGTTCATTCAATTCTTGGCAGCTCACTCAATTAAAGCTGTCTGGAGGTGTGCTGATCAGGTGGTTGGGTGATGTGTTCTTGCTTTTTAAATTTGTGGTGTGGGAGCAGTTGCAAAACAAAGCAACTCAGTGACGGGCCTAAGTAAATAGCACACAAGGTGTTTTTTTTTTTTCCTTCAGAGGAAGTGAGCCTGACATTAATCATAATCTTCTGAGAAGAGTTTCAGAGCTCTGCACTGCTCGCAACATGTGGGTGGGGACTGAACTTTTTTCATCATTGAAGCTCCAAGTTCCTGTTTACTAAAGTTGCTTGCTTTTTATACTCAGAAGTAAGTGAAGACTAGAATAGCATGAAGGGTGGTTCCCAAAGTCATTTCTCACACTGAAAAAAAGGAAGAAATGCTTCACTTTCACTGCCTGTGCAAATGAATAACTATTCTTTATTCTTTAATTCAGAGCAAAGGGTGAAACATGCCCAAGCACATGGAGAAATACTTTCAGGTTGAGAGAAATAAAACAACTCAGTTCTTCAAATAGTTACCAAGCTTCCTGTCAATGTTCAGAAGAGGCCTCAGGTAATTTTTACATGACAGCTTGCTATCTTTTTTCTTTTCTTTTATTAGTATTTGTGCATGCACATGGTAATCAAAAAGCACTATAACAGACTCCTTTCATACAGAATGGAAAGTCTAGAACAGGGGTGTCAAACTCAAGGCCCAGGGGCTGGATCTGGCCCATGGGGTGTTTAGATCTGACCCGCCAAGCCACCCTGAAAAACAGTGAAGGGCCCGTCCCGTGGTACCTCTGCCAGCGAAAATGGAGCTCAGGAGCCTGTTTTCGCTGACAGAAGGTTGCAGGAGGCCATCGCAGCCAAAAACTGAGCTTGGGAGCCCCTTTTTCACTGGCAGAGTGCTCGGGCACCCCAGGCGTATCCCTGAAACAAGTGACACCCACTCTGGCCATGCCTCCAGCCCACCCAAGGTCAAACACAACCTTGATGTGGCCCTCAATTAAATTGAGTTTGACAGTCCTAGCCTAGAATAATGTCATCATTGGTAGTGGGAGAGAAAAGGAGTAGATGCAGAGGTGGCATTCAGCAGGTTCTGACCAGTTCTGGAAAATGGTAGTGGAAATTTTGAGTGGTTCAGAGAACCGGCAAATACCACCTCTGACTGGAGATTTTACAGTCTCCTTCCCCTGCCACGCCCACCAAGCCATGCCCACAGAACCGGTAGTAAACAAATTTGAATCCCATCCCTGAGTAGATGCCACAGGCATATATCCAATGCAGAGGAGAACCCTCTTCCAATTGCCACAAAATCTATTTTCCGAGACTTGAGAACAATTTAGCAGTAAGTGTGAGATGCTACATTTCTGTATTCTTCCCCACCACACACCGAATGTAAAATGATATTTCAATAATAATTGGAATGAATACAGATAGTCCTCGACTTACGACCACAATTGAGCCCGAATTTTCTGTTGCTAAGACAGTTGTTAAGTGAGCTTTCCCCCATTTTACAAGCTTTCTTGCCACAGTTGTTAAATGAATCACTGCCATTCTTAAGACAGCAACAGTGTTGCTAAATGAGTCTGGCTTCTCCATTGACTTTGCTGATCAGAAGGTCACCAACAGGTGATCGATCATATGACCTCCTGGACACTGCAACCATCACAAATACAAGTCAGTTGTCAAGTGTCTGAATTCTGATTGCATGACTGTGGGGGTGCTCCAGTGGTCGCCAGTGTGAAAAACGGTTATAAGTCACTTTTTTTCAGTGGTCTTGTAACTTTGAATGATCAGTAAATGAATGGTTGTAAGTGGAAAACTACCTGTATTAATTTCAAATAGTTTAAAAAAACCTATTTTTATTCCAATAATTTCCCCCATAGAATATATTCTAATCTGGGTTGGTCACCAGGACCAGAGAGTTTGTCTTCCCATTTTTCAGACTTGTGCTGGAGCCAGAGGCTAGAGAGAAGTTCCCTGAAGATGGGCTCTTCAAGCACAAGTCGAAAAGCTTGGAAGACAAAACTTGTGGTCCCGGTGACCGACCCAGATTGGACACTGCAACATTATCCTGGGACACATATATTCGCCTTCTTTCATGAGAATATATTCTGTTCCTGAATAGAAGGATGCTCTCAATAAATCCTATGTAGAGAAGAAAGCAGCTCTGGAGAAGGGAAGCATAAGCTCTTAACTTGCAAGACTGTCGGGAGAATCTCTTTTACATGCAATTCAATCCTTGTGTGTCCTTGAGACAACTCCTTTTGAAATTGACAAGGCAATCTCCTTTGGTGCCACTAGATTCTCTGCCCCACCTGATTTGACAGTGTTTTGTTTTGATTTTAAGATTTTAATTAAAAAAAAAAAAAGAACTGGAAATCCTGTCAAGCAAACCACAGATGGTGATAAGAGGTAAAGGTACAATTTTAAACACTGAGGCAGTAAATAAATCAGGGTGATGACCACATTCTGTTGAAGCTGAGTCACATGTATCATGTGCCATTCTCCTTACTCCCTGTTGCATGGGTAGCGGACCGATAGAGATGCTGTATTGTCAAATTATATGCATTCTGAATGCTTTGGGAAAATGTCCAGAAACTAGCAGATGATCTTGTCCAGGCTCTTTTTGACCTAGGGAATGGAAAAACAGAAAAAAAAAATTAAAATAACAATATGTGTGCCATTCAAACTGCCTACCTTTCTAACATAATTTTTAGAACTTTCCTCTTTGGTCAATCAAAAACTAGATTTCAGAAACAATTTTGAAGGCATTCTGGAAACAATACTCAAGACTTCGGGGAGCTGTGTTTGCTTTAATTTGCAAAAGTCTTTGTGGGGCCTACCTAATCCTACATGCATTATTAGAAAATTGAAATGTGTGATGAGTAGCCTCATATGATGTTTTGAAGACAGAACCATTTTTGGAAGTTGGTGGGGCTGCTAATTAGCCTATTGGTAAATGGTTGCTGTGTGACTTGTCATGGCCATCACAGCATTACTTTATGAAGAGGCAAGTCTCTCTCACGGCAGCCATATTGAAGCACATTTATTGCACCCTCTCAAAATTCCAAATGTTCCAGTGTTAGCACAACCTGATCTGAGACCAAAGCATTTTGAGAGGTTAGAGGACATGCTGTGGAATAACCTCACCATTGACTTTTGGAAAATAAATGTTTTGGATAAGTTTTGCCCATCATGGAACATTTTTGCAAATGAACAAGCTTCCTTCATGGTTGCCATTTTGTAAAAGTATTTACAACATGCACACACCCTGCCGATTCCAAAGTGCATATTATCTTGGCTTGTTCCCCACAGGATTTTTACAATATTGAGATTACAATCCAGTGTAACTATTGTTATGTTCTGAGCGTGGGCGTGAAGAATGGAGACGAGCCGGTGAAATGGTGAACTTCAAAACTCTTTATTAACATGGTGTGACAGCTCAGCTCAATGGCTGCTACGGCCCTCCTTATATAGGCACCTTATTAGATATTCAACCAATGAAAACTAGGGAGTGCTAGCTCCGTTAACCAATGGGTGAGGCTCGTTAATGGCCAATCAGATTCACCTGAACGGACCAATCTGATGTCGCCATTAACGGCCAATCAGAAGTGCAGGGCCAGAACCCTGCACTTGACTTCAAGCTCTTGATAACTTTATTAACACTTTTATTCGTTCACAACACCTATATTCACATTTTGTTATATTTGGAATACGCTAAATTATGATTCACAGCATATCATTAGAACTAAGTTGCAACCGGATTGTTGGTCCTTAAAAGCAACAAGGTACCAAAGCAGCTTCTAAAATGAAAACAGAGAAATCTAAGAGGAGTTAGAAAGGTTTCATTTCAATTTAAAGTAGCCCTAGGGGAGGTGGAGAACACATGTTTAGTTGCTCAAATGAAACTGGATGGAAATTCGCTGGAGCATACTGTAAAATATGATAACCAGAGAGAGAGGTCAAAGGTGGAATACACACACCAGAAACATTTAGAGTATAGCACTCTGTATGTGAAAAATTTTGAAAAGTAGACTCTGATTGATGAAGAATGGGGTCAGAAAAGGAGCCAATGGAAGCCTATTTAGTCTGTCTGTCATGATTCAATTGAAGTTCACAAAACCTCATGGCATCCATCATTCTATGATACAACTTCCCCTGTTTTGTGCGCTGCACCAAGTAATTATTCTGATTAGATTTTTTTTCTGCTTTCTTATTAGAAAACAAGAGTTGATATGCATATAATGTTATGTTTTTGAAAGCTGAATAACTGTTTTACTCTGCCTCTCTGCAATAAATAATTGAGTTATTGTATGATGTCATGAAAGCTTGTCCAGACAAGGGGCATTTTTGAGCTAACCAGCCTTAAGAGGGCTGTTTACATAAGTTTATCTCAAATCAGAGTGGAGGAAGAGGAGGGTTACTAAGGCAGCCCAGCTGTTTTTTCTCCAATGGTTCCCATCACTCAAAGGTCAATTTCCTATTTTTAAAACACCCTCTTTTCATACTGTTAAAAAAATTTTTAACTCCTTCGACTCCCTGCTGGAATCCAGATTTCTTATCTCTTATCACAATGTTTATGGTAATTTTCCAGAATCATTCTTCTTCCTCTATACATGCTCAGACATTAGAATTTCCCGAAACCAGAGCTAAGTAGACTGAGACCGAGACTTACATCTACCTCCTAAAAGCAGTGTTTCTCAATCTGGCCCAATGTGTGGACTTCAACTCCCAGAATTCCCCAGCCAGCAAAACTGATTAGGGGATTCTGGGAGTTGAAATCCATATATCTTAAAACAGCCAAGGCTGAGAACCCTAAAGCCTTTTATAGCACTCAGAGCCTTTCCAAAATTTGTTACTGAATGGTAAGGTAGTTGTTGAGCATGATGGAAGGAGAAAATTAATTTGATAGGAATTCATCATAGGAATTGTATTTAATTCACTTTTAATGTTTTTCACAGAACCAGTAGTAAAAAAAAATTGAATCCCACCACTGGATTGGCCCAAGTTCACCTACCTGGCTTTCATGCCTTTGAGAATTGAATTTCAATGTATGTGTTTCAATAAAAACCAAAAGAAAATGACTTATGAAATATAACGTTCGATATCGGGCAAGATGAAGAAGATAACAGATAGATTTCATCAATCACTCTCTCTGATAAGAGGTTCCAACTTAAATCCAATGTGTCCATTCAAGTCTGAAGGTCTTAATCTGACAGCCTCCCATCAACATGAATGGGAACTATGTGGCAGACCTTGTCTGTATGGCTCCCATGTCCCTCCCCAGTTATACCCAAGTTATATTTAATCCTTCCCCACATTTCATTTTCTAAGGCAGATAAAAACAGTCTAAATTATCGTACTGGAGGACAAAATTGATTATGGGTGCTCATCATGGCTATACTTGATTTGTTCATTGCTGTGCTTTCTTTTAGATTCAGTCTAATATTGTGGTTTAGTCTTACTGACTGCAGTGATTTACCAATGTTGCAAGTAATAAAAAAACAAATGTGGTAGGCTGGGACCATAGAAGTGTAGGTGGTACTTTGAATGAAAATTTGAATCACCTGTTTGGTTACCCTAACTAAACAGTGAACAACACCGAGGGAAATGAAGAGCATCAAGGGTGTTGATATATGTCATCTTGCATCTGTCCTCCAAGCTGTGATGTATAAGACCAACAGGCACTGGGGAGGAACATGGGGTGAAGTGGGAAGGAACAACCGATAGTAAGCTAGCTTTGTTGTGGATTTGTGCTCTTGCAAGAGAACAATGATGCCAGTAGCACTCAGATGGCCCCCACAGAGTAGGCAAAAGTATACAGATGTAAGCAAGATAGCATATACCCCTTTATCATCATCATCATAGTATCTCCACAAGAAAGTACTAAAAATACGGCTATTGGCAGCAGCAGAGGAAAACCTGCAATGTGTGACAGGATAGCAGGGTTCCAGTATCTAAGGGGCTGCCACAAAGAAAAAGAGGTCAACTTTTTCTCCAAAGCACCTGAAGGCAGGACAAGAAGCAATGGATGTAAACTAATGGAGGAGAAAACTAACCAACCAACTGCGGAAAGATTTCCTGACAATTAGAATAATTAATCAGTGAAATAATTTGCCTCCAGAAGTTGGAGGTTTTTAGGATGAGATTAGACAATCATTTGTCTGAAATGGTGTAGGGATTCCTACTTAAGCAGGGGTTTGGATTAGAAGACCTCTAAGGTCCCTTCCAACTCTGTTATTCTATATTCATTGGTGTTGCCATTATCAACTAACAGTCAGTAGAACTAGCTGAGGAGATGAAGACGCCTCAGAGAACTTTAATTTCTTTAATGCAGGTCTAACGCTATATCAAAACATCATTAAACTGCATGTATAAAGAGGAAGAGAAAAACACTAATTGGGCCTTATATAGGTAGATGTCACGATGCTTTCTTCTCCTGCACTACAGGACAAAAAGGGAAGTGGAAGGCACTGCTGAGTGAATGGAGTTTGCCTCACAGTAGTCTTAAAGTAGACCCTTGGAGGTAGACTGATCCCAGACTCTGACCATATTGTTGAAGGTCCAGGAACATGCTGGTGACAAAAGAAAAAGAATCTGGAGAAAAAGGAAAATGCTAACTTGAAAGTGCAACAGCTAAAGGTGACTCTTGTGAGCTGGAGATAATAAACTGAGATGATGTCATAAAATAACTGTTTCCAAGGCAGGACATGTTCAATTTATGTGAAACTATATCCTTTCATGATAGAAACAGGAGGCCAAAAACAGATCATTTCAAGGCTACAATCTTGTACTTTCCTCCTTACTTAACTCATGAGATGGGCACCTCTATAAATGAGATAAAGAACTAAAAATAAAATAAATAAACCGAAGTGCAGTTTATTTTATTTTTAGTTCTTTATCTCATTTATAGAGGTGCCCATCTCACAAGCAAATGACTCTGGGTGGCATACAGGGAAGCAATACATATCTAAAATCATTATCATTAACAAATATATCAAACATATTTATTATTCAACCTCCCTTGCAAGTATTTAGGGAGACTGGGTGCCCCACAAAAAAGGTTTAATGGTAAAACAATCCACCGGCTACCCTCCTGACTGCATGAGAAGCAATCCTCCCCCACTCACCCTTCTCTTCCCAGAGCTGCCATTCATTTCCTGGGTCATGATCAGGGAGCACATCAAGTGCTGATATTTATGACTGTGGCCTATCCAGAGACTGGCAGTAGGCAGAACAAAGGCAGCTTTCGGCTCTCTGCCTTTCATCACCGTTTGATCAAGGCAGCTATAAAACCTCATGGTTCTTTGACTCCTTTTGATTATTGGAAGCAAGAGTACACAAGGATGTAACAGATCTGGCTAATCCCAGAAGTAGGTGAGAGAGAGAGAGAGAGAGAAAGAGAGAGAGAGAGAGCATTGTGTAATCATCGTTGCTGCTCAAGGAAAATAAGGAGGTGCCCTTTGTCCTTTGCTCTGCTGAAGCATGTTTGCTTTCCTGTGGTTAAGCCCATTGTGGGCCAGGAGCGTTAGAATTTCAAAGGCAAGAAGCTGGCTTTCTAAAGTGTAAATGAGATGGCCCGAGACTGAGCTTCTCTCTCTCTGTTTCTCTGTTTCTCTCTCTCTCTCTCTCTCTCTCTCTTTCTCCCTCTGGATGTGAAATGTTCACAGGGTTAGCCTCATCTGGTATGCCACACATGCTCTCCAAGCAGTGGGAATCCTCAGGAGGTGCCTGTCTACTGCAGAGAAAAAGATGGATCAACATTTTATGGAGCTCTCTAGCTCCCGATGACAAATGCCAGGTTATCTTACAGCCTGTACGTTTGGAAAAGAAGCTTGTGAAAACAATTAATATCTCTTAGCAGACTCCAAAGTTAGTTTGGTAAATGCACACACACACACACACACACACACTAATCCTACAAATCTATTGTGGCACTTTAACTTTCAGTGGCCAGACTAATTCATCTCAGTGCTTTTGCTCTTGGGAAAACTTTTTCCACCCCAATGGCATAGCTACTCAGAAATAAGTGCCAGAGAGTTCAGTCAAGACTTACAGCAAGTAAATGTGCACATAATTGCTGACAACTTTTTAAATCTAACTCAAAACTTTCTGCGCCAACCCAGAAAGCTCAAAACTGCCCAAGGAGCTGCTGATCCAATTCTACAGAGGAATTATTGAGTCTGTCATCTGCACCTCTATAACTTTGGTTTGGTTTGGTTCTGCACCCCAACAGGACAGACACAGACTTTAGAGAGTAATTAGGACTGCAGAAAAAACAATTACTACCAACCTGCCTTCCATCGAAGATCTGTATACTGCACGAGTCAAAAAGAGGGCTGTGAAAATATTTACAGACCCCTCACATCCCGATATAAACTGTTTCAACTCCTACACTCAAAATGTCAGTATAGAGCACTGCACACCAAAACAACTAGACACAAGGACAGTTTTTTCCCCCGAACGCCATCACTCTGCTAAACAAATATTTCCCTCAACCCTGTCCAACTATTTACAAAGTCTGCATTACTATTACTATTAATCTTCTCATCACTCCTTATCTCCTATCCCCTCCCACTTGTGACTGCATGACTGTAACTTTGTTGCTTGTATCCTAATGATATTTATTGACTGTTTCCTAGTATGATTTAATTGCTTCTTGTAGCCTATGACTATTATTAAGTGTGATTCTTGACTCTTGATGAATGCATCTTTTCTGTTATGAATACTGAGAGCATTTGCACCACGACAAATTCCTTCTGCGTCCAATCACACTTGGCCAATAAAGAATTCTATTCTATTCTATTCTGACTGCTTCACTATGACCAACATTTTTTTTTCATTTTTATATTTTAGAGCCTCTTAGGTCAAATTTGGGGGCTGCATTTTTAAAAACACATTTAAAAAAGAAAAGAAAAGCAAGGTCTGATTCTTTTTAAAGCTTGCATCAATATCATGTGACAAATTAGTTTAACAAGTGATTGATATAAATACTATGATGCCAGAAAAATAAGACAAACTATCTCCCTTCCCCCCCCCCGCCCCCAATTTCTAGTGAATCACTTGAGTCAATTTTTTTATACTTCAGTGCTTTCTGGACTGCAAGGCTGAGAATAATGATGTCATAATGGCAGTATTACTAAAGGCAAGCTGCTAAGCTGGAGCCATCTGTGCTGTAATTAATGCCACCATGCATTAGATTTCTCCAGACATTTTTTTGAAGTTCTGCAGAACTGTTTCTCCACCACTAGAACTAGACAGCATCCAGCCATTTCTCTGATGGATGTCAGTGGCCTTGCTTTAGAAGCCATTCTTCACATCTACATATGTACTTGTGGAGATTTGCAACATGTCGTAAGGAATCCTGATTGAGCAGAACATCCTCTATGGGTAGGAGCTGTGTAATTCACAAAATTCCTCCAAAGCATTAGTGGATATTGTTCAGAGGCGGCAGGGATGTGGGATACTCATTGAACATCTAGAGGGATTTTGCTGTTTATTCACTCACCCCATCTGCAGCTGGGAGGGCTCAAAGTGTGACCATGAAACACTGCTGTAGAAGTAGTCCTTTACTTACAATAGTTCATTTAGTGACCATTCAAAATTACAACAGCACTGAAAAAAGTGACTCATGACCATTTTCACATGATTATTGTAGCCTCCTCATGGTCAAAATTCAGGCGCTTGGCTGACTCATATTTATAATGATGGCAGTTGTCCCAGGGATCACGTTTTGTGACCTGCTGAAAGTCAAAGGGGAATCCAGATTCACATAATAACCCCTTGTTACTAACTTAACAACTGCAGTCATTCATTTGACAAGAAAGGTCGTGAAATGGGGCCAAACTCATTTAATAATTGTCTAGCTTAACAACAGAAATTTTGGGCTCAATTGTTGTAAGTTGAGGACTACCAATATTCCTGGTATCAAGTCATCATTTAGCCAGCTAAATTCACAAAGATATCTATTGGCTAATCTTGGAAGGAAGAAATTGCCCAATCTTGAAGGGTTCCTATTATATGCCTTCTTGCAACACAGGTACTTAGTTCTGGAACTTCAGAATATGGTTTGTTAATCACTGATATTGTAGACATCTAAAATGAAAATGTTAGACTCAGTTGTAGCCATAAGTCAAGGAACACCGTACTGTATTAACTGCAGTGGTTCCTAGTTGGACACCAACAGCACTACTGCATTGCACTATCTGCAAAGGATTCCCAGTTTTCAGATGCAATTCCAGGTGCTGGTTATTGTTGTGAGTGGCATGTCAATCCCACCAGATCTGGCAGGAAGGTGATGCTCCAGATCTCTTTAGTGTTTTCTGATGGTTCCTGTTCTGTCTCACCTTTCTTCTTTCCCAAAAGATGAAAGAGTACAAACTCACACAAACACAGGCAGGCAAGCTGGCTCAGACTTCACAGAGTTAATTCTTTGGAACTGATAATGTCCTTGGCATTCCGACACGCTCTGCCTGCCAAGTCCGAATTGATAACAAGTAAAAAGCTACTTACAGAAAATTACAAGGCAGACCACAGAAATCATTCACAAAGAAAACCTGAAGTAAGATTAAACTTTGTCCCGTACAAAGTTCCAGCTGGCAACACACCCACTTTTATCCCCTGTGGGGTGTGGCTCAATGACTCAGTTCGCTCTCTGACCCTCCCATGCCTCCTATGTTGCTGCTCACATTTCTCCCTATGACACTACTTAGGATCAAGCCAACATTCTTCCTCTTGACTCCCTGTCAGGGGCTGCTCCGATATGCCTTCCTCCTGATTAATCTCAGG
>BHEV01011333.1:0-14861 GCA_004319985.1 Emydocephalus ijimae
ACCCCCAGGGGACCATGGTCTAGGATCCACATAGATTTCGCCGGGCCCACAAAAGGACACACTTTCTTAATAACCGTAGACACTTACTCCAATTGGCTGGAGGTAAGCAACATGAGAACAACCACCACAGAGGCCGTGACCAAAGAACTCTGCAAACTTTTTGCAACACACGGCCTCCCGGACATCCTCGTTTCCGACAACGGGCCCCAATTCACCTCGCTAGAATTTGAAAAATTCCTAGCGGAGAGGGGCATACGACATGCACTAACAGCCCCGGCGCATCCGGCGGCGAATGGTAGGGCGGAACGGATGGTCCAATTCACAAAAAAGACCATCCAGAAAATAGACCACGGGGAGATCCAGGACAAATAAATAAATTACTTTTCATACAGCACATAACCCCGAACACCACAACAAATAAAAGCCCAGCAGAACTACTAATGGGAAGGAAAATAAGGTCCCCACTCGATAGATTACACCCCACTTACAACCCAGAGAAACCACCAGACTCCACCAGCAAACACCGAACCTTCGCACCAGGCGACGCCGTCTACACGAAAAACCTAACCTGAGACCCATTATGGGTACCAGCAATCATAACACAACTAACAGGCCCACACTCGTACCGGCTACAAACAACCGACGGACGAGCGTGGAAGCGCCACATTGACCAGTTAAGATCGAGGATGACCACACAAGACACCACCGACATGCAACCAAGCAAAGCCAACCCCCGCAACACAAACCAAGAGGGGAGGGGATACCCAGGGNAGGAGCTGCGGAGAGCGGCCCGGCCAGACAGACCAGGTGGGTCCCACGACGGAGTCCGGAGAAACAGAGACCCCGACCGAACCGGCCGGGATCCAACCTACGACTGACCTGCGCAGGTCCAGTAGGCAGAGACAGAGCCCCGCCTACCTACGGGACTACGTGACGTAAGGACTGAACCAAGAGGGGAGGGGTGTTCTGTCCCTTCATTTGAATTCTTGAGATCCCCGCGCTTTGATTGGCCAAAGCGCGGGGCGATCGGATTGGCTAGGCGAGCCACGCTGATTGGCTCGCTGAGAATCTCCCGCGATTGGTCAATTCGAATCGCGGGAGATTCAAAGCGGTGCCATTGGCCGCGGCCACCGCGGCTTGGAAATAAAAAGCCGCAAAGTTTTCCTATAGCCCCAGTTCGGTTCCCGACTTAATAAAAGAGCTGATACTAAGTCACCGACTCCTGGCTTCCTTCCACGCGGACTTAACAGGAACTATAAGAATAGGTATTATAATCCTAAAATAGACTTGGCCCAGAAAAATATCTCATACTGTAATAGATGCAACACAGATCTCCCTTCCCTCTTGTTGCCTTTCTTAATCTGTTCCTTAGTCTCCCCAAGAAGTTGTTCATCTTTATTTTTAGATTGCTTGAGTTTGGGGAGTCTTGTGATATTTTTAATTTTAAATTCTATAAAATGTATATAAATGTTTTATTTATATTTAAAAGCCATATAAATGTTTTTAAGTAAATAAGTGCAACTCGAGAAGTATTTGCTTTAAATTCAATGTGTTATCCCAATGTAATCCCTTTTCACAATTGGCAGCAGAAATTGAACTGGCTGGCCTTTTTGGATATGAAGACAATGATCCATCAAGGCAGAACTGTTTTCCGAAGCATTGTGCTTTACTGGATCCCAACCCAGGACATCAGAAATAAAGATTATGTTATAATTGGTCCAGACAACATTCTGGCTCAGAAAGGAAGCTAATTTCCAGTGACTTCAAGCTTTATTTAACACCTGCAACAAAATGCCAATGCTTGGCTTCCTTTGGGAACTTTACAATATGCTCTGAAAGGGTTCACTGTTAACCAGCTCTGGGGATTGGTAAAGGTAATGTCAAGTCACAGTCTAACTTCTTTCCTCCAAGGGAATAGCTCATCAGATGCAAATCAAATGTGGGGGTGATTGTCAAGGAAATGTAGAAATCCATAATGATTATAAATGCAGAGTAAATGCTCAATAAAGTACTATCCAGAACTTTTAAGAGCACCAGCTGGAAAAGATTCAAGTATTTATAGTTAGATGAGACAGAGACATTTGAGTAAATTGCAATGAAACCAGACATTATTTCATACCACTAATGATGTCCACTACTCTTTCTGTTTTACAGAAACCAAAGCCTCATTGATGCAGTTTTAAAAGTCTATAAAACCTTGAAGGGTTGTTAAAATTCTGCTCAAAAATACCCTGTCAACAAAATTCATCCTTAATGAAGAAACCATTCTGCAATAAAGGTCTTCCATCATCAAAGACAGATTGAAGGGACAGGATCAACTTTTTATTCTACATCGCAGATAAAATGTTTCCAATTTTGAATAAATTGCTCCAAGGAGCACAATAACCTGACATCGCTCTAAAAATGCTGACCTTTTTAATCTGACCCTATTGGCCAAGAATTGACAACTGTCCAAGTTAAAATGAACTAAACTCTACTTTCAGTGCTTCTCTGTGCAAATTGAAGTTTTTATGCTTCTGTCTGCAAACCCCAGCAAGCCTCAGCTCCTTTTCTAATGTCCAGAACCCCATTACTATGGATGCAGAAACAGATTTTACAATTTCAAATGTAGGTGCTGGGGGTAAAATCTGCAGAACTCACTAGTTGGCAATAAAGAATATTAAAAGCTGTGAAGTTCTCCTGCAATCCAGTGGGCATCCATTTTTTGCAGCCCATATATGGTACCTTCTTCAAGTGCCGAATTCCTGTGCTTTGGGGAAGATTTTTCCCCCCTGTAAGCCAGAATTAGACTAGTTCTGATGAAATGCAGCTTTTTAAAAATGAGCCCTTATTACTGAATACAGTTTCAGTTACTGAAACTGATCTGGGCTTACTATATAGCACTTTTTGAAGGCTTAAAATAATTACAATTAAGAATGGTAGAGGACAAGTCATATAGGTGCATTTCAAACCCCAAAACAAGAATGAACCCACACTCAAAACCCCACCACATAAAACCAATGGGAGATCAGCTTGGGGACCTCCTGGACAAAATCTCTCTAAGTGGTCATTAAGAATTGACATTGATTTGATGGCACATAATCATCAAACTTCATCAACGATAATAGGATGATAGCAGCTTCTCTGATTTTAAAAAAATACTGATTTTATTTTGCCAGAGATATTTTGCTTTTTTATGACAATTAATCAATGCACCATATCTCAGCTGTAAAACTCCAGATTTGTAAAAGTGAAAGGCAGAACCAAGAATTATAGTTTTCAGTTTCAAATCTTTGCAACTCAAATGTGGTTCATTTCACTCAAATATGGTACATTACTCTTGAACTATAGAAAGATAGTTCAGTTACAGAGGACCTCATGTAAAGCTGTGTCAGAGCTCTTCAGTGACAGCTATTTATAAAGGAAAGCAGTATATCAAAAGCAGTAAGAGAAGGGGAGTGGAAGAATAGAGACTGCCTCAAATTGCCTTGCCCTGAGGGACTTTGGGAAGCTTATTATCACATCTGGAGGGTTAGATGACAGGAGAATTTCATTTGCTTTTTCTATTTTTTTTAAACCAGCATTCTTAAATATTTGTTTACTTATTTACAGAGCTTAAAGCCTGCTCTAATAAGCAGCATTTTCAACAAAAAAGAATGAAACAAATATTGAAATGTGGGGAAAAATAAAGCTGACAGATTCACCAATGCACGCAAATGGCTTAGAATGTTTAGCTTTTAAAGGACTGCATTAGAATTCTTATATATTCCATCACGTTTGCGGCAATGAATCACAGCTGCCACTTCTCATATTTATGCTACATGGAAAGTGTGTTCAGTGTGGTGCTGGAACAGATTGATGTATTGAATTTGGCCGTGGAGAAGGGCATGGATTTTGTTCATGCTGTTTTTTACCCAAATTCACATATTTGTTCTACTCAAGATAAAATAACGAATAAAACTGAAAATAAGAGAAAGTTGAAAAGACAAATCCTTCCATGTTAAAAAAAATATGTTTGTTAGGAACATGTACCAAACCCTAAAATGTAACTGTTCATGCTTCTTCGTTGTTTGCATAAAAGATTACCAGTTATTCACAATACTGTGGACTGTTCAAAGTAAAAGGAATCAATCCCATGTTATCCTAAAGAGCATTAGAACTAATGTGCAAGGCATACGAACTCCCAATCTCTCCCAATGCCTGCAACATTTATAATTTTTTTAAAAAATATTCTGGGACACACACAATCAAAACCATGTCTCAATTGTATGTATTAAATATTTCAGTGGGAGACAATTGCATGTATTCCAGCAAGATGCAAAGAGTTATTACAATGCAGCAATTGCTTTTGCCTCATGAAGAAAATTCCAGGGATATTTTAGCCATGATCTGATCATCTTTATTGGTTCTTCTTTGTATCATCATTTCAAGTATGTATTGAAATCCTTGATCTCAATATCAATATTTGAAGAACTGAAAAAAAAAAAAAACTAAGAGAAGATGATGAAGACACGATGAAGACAAAAAACAACAATAGTTTTCCAATACTATGAGTGAAATATAGGCTAGGGTAGGAACAATATCTTAAATGTCCTGAACAGCTGGCTTTTCTTTTCTAGGGGTGACACGATAGCAGTGTTCCAATATTTCAGGGGGTACCACAAAGAGGGAGTCAAGCTGTTCTCCAAAACACCTGAGGGATGGACAAGAAGCAACAGGTGGAAACTAATCAAGGAGAGAAACAACCTGTACCTAAAGAGAAATTTCCTGACAGAACAATTAATCAGTGGAACAACTTGCCTCCAGAAGTTGTGAATGCTTCAACACTGGAAGTTTTAAAGAAGAAATTGGATTTTGTCTGAAATGGTATAGTGTTTATATTAAAATTTCACAATCAACCATGCAAATGGGGAGATTGTGAGGAAGTTTGAATACCCTTCTATTTGAAAGTCAGTCTCAAATCCTTTTAAATATAATTTAAATTATGGCTTAGAGCAGTAGTCTTTAAACTTGACAGCTTTAAGACTTGTGGACCTCAACTCCCAGAATTCCTCCTCCAGTCATGTTAATTCAGGAATTCTGGGAGTTGAAGTCCACAAGCCTTAAACTTGCCAAGTTTGAAGACCCTTGGCTTAGAGTTAAACAATGAACCAAATGTGGGGTGTCACCTGGGGAGAGAGGAAACCAATGCAACAGTCAAAGTTAGCTATTCAAACTATGAACTGAGTTGCATCTTAGTCATTTCCCAAAATCTAGAAAAAGTCATCTTTTGACTCTTTTAAATAAAAATTGGTTCATGGCTTGAGTAAAGCTTTAAGCCAAACTGGAAGTGTTGTGGAGAGATGGAGGGGGGGAGATATATGAGGTAACCCAGTTCTAGCATTAAAAAAAAAATCATTACACCTGTATATATAAGGAGCCTATGTAACATCTTTCCGTAGTGCAGATCAGATATTATATGAGTGAATGGTTTTGTGGAGGTTTCTCTTGTAGTCAAAGCCAAAAAGGCTATGGAACTTACTGCCAAGAAACTGGAGGAAACAGGCTGCTTGCAAAGTTGCCAATAGGAACTGGGCAGGTTCAACTTATAAACTGCACCATCAACCATATTATCTTAAATGGTGGCTCTGACAAAAACTGTTTTTGAGAAGAGGGAAAACATTATTTTAAAATTAGAATAGGCAAACATGACTTTCAATTGCTTCCAAAGTTAATTAGGGAATGAAATAAAATCATCATTGTGAGGACAGGACAGCATGCAATTTTCATGCCACAATTAGTATGGCATGAAGATGAACTCTGAGAGAATTCTTTACTTATTATAACTTTAACTTATATATAATTTAAAGCTAAGTCATTTTCCTCCAGTTTGGTGCCCTTTAGATGTAGTGAGCTGTAACTCCTGCAGTTCCAATCCACCATGCCCCAACTACTACATCTGGAGTCCAAACATCTGGAATGCCACAGATTGGGCTACATTACACTACATCAATTCTGGGGGGAATAGGTAGGCTGAAACTCCCTCATTCCATTCTCTTTTTATTTTATGCCAAAATACAAAGTAAATGTGGAACTGAAAGCTGTGCTTTAATTAATGCATCTCATTTCATAAATCCAGACAAATGCTTGTGCCAAGGTTTCACACAGAGGCCTAAAGAGGAAATCTCTCATCTGGAAGAGAAATGCAAAAGTGGGGTCAGAAATAAGACAAATAAGGAGCACAGCAAGCAACCAAGTGGATGAGGAAATCTTAATATTTTTGATTCAGAGAGGATAAACATAATTTGGAAGGAACAAAGTTTACTATGGAAAGAAGGAATGACAGCACCTAAGAAAACCTCTGACACAAAGTTCCACTGTTGGTGTTAAGACTTGAAATATACTGATTTGCATCAGAGAAATTGTACAATACCCCTCTTTCATCCAGGAATTATATGAAAAGTTAATCATATTTTTATATGAGCAAAGTTGTGGGAAAATAGGATTCCATAAGAGTTGCAGTATGTTATTGCCAACAAAGAAGAAATGTATCACCAAAAGGGAAGATGGAGTTTTATATAAATTTGCATGCAATTGTTTATCTTTAAAAAGTCAAATTTGGCTTCTTCTGTTGCCCTGTATGGTGTGCTTATTTACATTTTATTTCTGATTGACCTCATGCAGGCTGAACAGGCATAACCAAAGAGCCAGATGTGGCTTGAGGCTTGTGAAATGCCCAGTCTGCTATACACAATTGTTTCTTGATTTAAACTTTGGTAAAGAACAAAACAGAAAAGAGTTTGTCAAAATCTCCAAGGTTCAGTAGTTCACTATTAGTGAAGAGATGAAGCAATTACCTTAATTTGGGAGATGGTAGAAACAGTTTGAGTGACTATCTTGAAGTCACACAAAGAGGTCAAAGGTGCCTTATTACTCACAACTCTGTGGCTCTTTTTTCCATATATTAATTTGCAGCATTACTCTACAAAATTGGAATTATATTGGTTTGACTACTTGCCAGTTGTTAATTACCGAAAACAAAAATTCTAGGCTGCACAAATGGTTGTTTTCCAAACCATATGACTCCATTGCCCCTTTTGCATAATGCCTCTAATGAGTCTAAGATCAGACGAGGCAAAATGTCACAGGCCTCTAAGACTTCATTATGTTGTTTGGTGAAAATATTATGTAGAGGGGGATATGAGAGAGAGAGAAAGAGTTTTTATAACACATCATTTCTGTGCACTTGATTATGAACAGGCAAAGTGCACAATAACCTCATTTCTATAAATAATGTAAAAGGACAGTGTATCATAGTGTTTTAGGTATTCTAGGTGCATAAGTTAGAGATGCATAACCTGGAAACGATACATCATCTTTCATTTGTTTTTATTCATTATATTTCTGGAGGCTGGCACTACTGAGCAGCAATCTCCATCTGTCCCTACATGATTGTACAATGAAACCCCAAAATCCTGTCCTCTCCGAAAGATTATCCAAAACACTAATACATTACTGGTTGCTGGACTATGCCAAGCACCCAAATATATTGGTTCATATCTAAGCGACTTAGAGAGAGCCAGTTTAGGGTAAAGAGTTAAGATATCAGGCATACAACACTAGTCTGATATCTATCACGTGGTTGTGTTAGTCAGGTTGAATGTCTTGGTAATACAGGGCTAACTGTGCCACCTGCTCCTGTTCTCCAACCTCCTCCTGTGCCTGTTCTCCTACTTCCTCCTGTTCTTCCTCTTTAATGGCTATTTGTGGTTTACTTATTTTATCTTTAGAGACTATTTGGGTGTCAATAATAATATCATTGCTGAATTCCTGTTCCAGTTTATCCCACCCAACGTGCTCAAGAAATTTTGCACTAGCGCTATAATAAACATGAGCCGTGCCTGGATCCCAAAATCTAAATGATCTATGGTTGGCTTCATAACCTACAAAAAATAACTTCCTAGCTCTATGTTGCCCTTTCAGTCTTACTTGTGAGGGAATATCCACCCATGCTGGAGCTCCAAATGTGTGTAAATAACTTAAATTTGGTTTTCTGCCATGCCAACGAGTGAATGGCAATTCTCCAGTTGTTGTGTTAACTACATTGTTTAACACATGGTTGTTATGGCTTCACCCCACAGTGTTTCATGCTTCACCCCACATTATGGCTTCACCCCACAGTGTTTCAGGCAAACCTGACTCAGATGACATAGTGTGAGCCATGGCTTGTAATGTTTGCCCGCTTTGTTCTACAAATGAGTTATGTTGTGGTCTGTAAGGTGCAGAACGTTTATGCTTGACACCAGCCAATTTCAACATAGTTTGGAATCTCTTGTTAATAAATTCAGTCCCATTATCAGTAACTAAAGTAATTACTTTACTCCTCATTTTTCTCTCAGCAAATCTTAGCCAGTTAAAGAAATGTTGGAATGTTTCTGTTTTGTTTTTCATGAGATAGCAGAAACCGTACCTTGAGTAATGGTCCATTATACTCAAAATATAGCAGGCACCTCCCAAACTAGGTTTCTTAGGACCAATTATGTCAGCAAACACAACCTCTAAAGGTTCTTTGGTCTTAAACCCATTAAGTCTGTTTGCTGGAGTAACCTTACTTTTCCCTTGGCTATAAGCATTACAGTTTAAATACTTGCTACAGGGTTTCAATTTTACACCCTCTAACAATTCAACAGTTTGTTTGAGTATTTTGAAGTTAATGTGCTCCAGACGTCTATGCAGTAAACATATACATTCATCATGTGGCTTAACATTGTTATAAACCAAGTTAGCCATCTGCAACTGGTCATCATGTATCACATATAAATCATTCTCTAAAGTAGCAGTAACACTTTTACCTTCTTTCTCTATTATACAGTTATCTCCCCTAAAGGTTACTACATAACCAATATTAACTAAAGCTCTTACTGATAACAAATTAAATTTCATTTTAGGTACATATAACATAGTTAAATGCTCGTTTACACAGGAACAATATGCAGTACCTTCACCTGAAGCCTTCATCTTCCGTCCATTTGCCAATGATACATGTTCTTACTCACAGACATCTTTACAAACTTCTCTCTATTTTTAGTAATGCACTGCGATGCTCCACTATCAACAACCCACAAATCATGGTTTACAGTTGAATTGCTAGACATAGCTAAACTAACATTCTTCTTAGCCTTGTGGTGATTACCAGTATTCTGTCGTTTTCCCTTCTTACAGAATCTAGCTATAGGTCCCCTAACCCCACAAGAAAAACATTTCCTAACAGTATAGGCAGTTGAACACAAATCCTCTTCTTGTGGTTGTTCCTTTCTCAGTTGGTCCCCATCCAGTCGTCTTCTTGCTTCTTCTAACAACCTTCTGGTTATGTCAGTCAATGTCAGTTCATCTTTGGTCAGGACTTCCAGTGAAGATACATAATCATCACAACTTTCATCCAATGAGGAAAGATTGATGTAAACTTGATGCAGCTCTGAAAATATCACTTCCTTTTCATGTAGCTCCTGAAAAGTTCTTTTCATGAAGTTCAAATGAGCTAACATATCTCCACCCTCCAGAACAACAGAACAGGATTAAACAACCCAGGTTTCTGGCTCCATCTTATGGCCATTTGAGGAACCACACCCAACTACAGTTTGAGCATTCTCTTAAAGGGACAGTATTAAAATGTCTATCCTGGTTTATATATTTTCCAACCCAACTACATTCCTAACATTCACCATGAACTGGATGACTGAGAATTTCCATAGACAACAGCTTTAAAGGATCTTGGCACTGCTTTTTTATTTGGGGAGGGGGAAATGGAGCAATTGAAAGATTAAATTAGCTATCCAAGTGCACAGTTCTGAAACAAAACATTGCAAAGTGTGAGATAGAACCATTGTATTTTTTTCAAGAAATGGAAAATTAATTTCTGGCTAGTCAATATGCAACAATCAATCATGCATTTTTATTTAAAATGAACCAGTGATAGCTGGACAGTTTCAGAGCTTCCTGAATTCAGGGTTTCTCTGGGGAACTGCAGACTATGAAGACATACAGTAATGTGTCAGAGATATTAAGTGAAAGAAAGCACACCTCAGTGATAGTTTATATGGCACAGAAATCTATTATAGTGGAACCACAAATCCACATGCATGGACAAGTTGAATCTTGACATATTGAAAAGATTTCATTCACTACAAAATATTTTAGAAAATGGAAGCTGATTTACCTATCCTTAAAGCCAGCATCAGGTAAAAAAAGAAATTATTAAGATTAGAGTCTAAAACAGATATAGCTACGTATATCTTCTTAGAATTGTTCTTCTCTTCTTCCCTCCCTTTCTCTCTCCCCCCCCCTTTCTTTTTTTTTGTGTTATTTTATTTTGATTATCCAGAATTTCATGCATGCTCTTAAAAAAACATTTTCACTCATTCCTTTTATGCACACTGTTGGGTGTACACTCCTGTGGGAATTTCAGATTCAGCTTAAATTACCAGTGGTTTTGGTTTCCTATACAAAAAAAGAGACCAGGAATGATGACATTGATGAGGATAATGGAAGGGATTTTTGAACCTCTCATTCCAACATATGTAATCTGATGAAGAAAGGATGTTTCAGTGATTGATACCATACTGATTTCAGAGTTTTGTCTATTAGTACACTTTGAGGAAAAGCTAGAGTGCAGTCTTAAACATTATTTGGGTGGTCCCAGCAGGTGGCACTGCTGACTGGTGGATCTTGAGGGTTAGCCCCTTTATCTGATTTGCTGCTTCCCTTGCTCAATTGGTCTCAGTGTTTGGCCAAGTGATAACTAAATGGATTTTGGAAATAACCCACAGTTGATTTTGCAACTTCAGGTTGGTCAAGCATTTTCTCAGCAGTCAATTGAATATTAGGTTGTAAAATTTTAACAAGACCAAGGGAAATTTAGCAGAAGGTTATTTGCATTAGGTATACTTGGCAAGTCCTTCTGACAGGTCAGTAAGTAAGTTGGTGTTCACATTCATTGAATAAACTTGATTTGTCAACCAAAGCAGATGCTGAATTATATTATTATGTACATTGATGTACATTGATTTAAAATATAACCTGTAAATGTGCTATTTAATTGTTTATTCCCTAATTTTAATTTCAAATATCTTTCTAAATTATTACGTCTGTAATTTTATTTCATATAAGGGTAACTTTCTAAATACAGCCTTTCTCTATCATTTCAATATCATTTCTTAATATCCCCAGCCTAATCTTGTTTATGTGTTTGTTTGTCTCAGTCCACTGGGGTTGGGCAACCAATAAATTTAAATAAACAAACAAATAAAAAAATCATCCTGAAATTAGAATATGGTTCTGATTTCTTTTATCTGCTGGATTCCAAAATAAAATGCAAAAATGCCTGTCATAATTCATAATTCTTTTCTCTCTCTTTTTTCTCTCTCTTAACAAAGGAGGCAAAAGTATCTTCCTTTTCAATAAGACATCAAATATAAATCAGCACTGGTAAAGTAATTCTTCCTCTCTGTTTATCTCCATCCTAGACTATAAATCCTTCCCCACTTAATGTTTTAAGAAGGCCACCTTTAAGCTGTGCCCTGCTGTGTGCTCAAGAGATCCCTTTTTTGTGAGTGTTAGATTCTCGTTTTTTTCTTCATTATGGCAAGAAGACTTAAATCCTTTATCCTCTTTTAATGTAGCAAGAAATAATGCATCTTTATTTTTCTGCTTTCCCCATTTACAGCTATAGTTTGCATGGACTTCTGTAAAGAGAATAATGTCTTGAAAACCATTGTTTTCCCACCTTTTTATTTTTCTTTCATGAAATCAAACACATCAGGTTAACTGTTGCTTGTTTGCTCAGAATGCCATTTGCATTAGATTAACACCAGACAAACAACCAAGGAACTGCCAAGAAGAAACACCTCACCATCTCTGATAAGGCAAACAACTGTATATAAACAGAGAGCAAATCCCACTCCCTTGTAACGCTGAAGATGTTGTTTAGTAAGGTGATAAAATGTCTGCAAGAAAATAATCATGCTCAGAGAACACCAAAGACTTCACTATTCAACACTGAGCTACCGATATCTCTTCTAGTCACATTAACCTCAACTATTATTCATGCTACTTTCACCCTGAACCGTCAACTGCTTATTACTTTGTTACATTACAATACCATTAATCTAAAATATTACAACAAATTATACTGTATGGATTGGTTATCAGAATTTCAATTTTGGATGTCAAGAACTCTTCTCTTGTTCAGTAACTTGGATTGCTAATATCTAGAGAGAATTGGTATTGGGCAGGCCTCTGTTCATAACAGCCCTGTCTAGTATCTGAACAGGAGGCATTTTGCAACATTTTGGAAGATCACAATTAATCCTTCATTGTCACCTCTGCTCATTCCCATACTTTTGGGTATGTCTCTTCATATCCTGTTAGATCCAGCAGGAGAGGCATGTTCCAGGTTTGTTAGAGAATACCATCTGGTGGTATCCCAGAAAAAAGCCTTTTTTCCCCCTTGGTGACTGGTCCTCTGGAATATTGTCCCAAGAGGTTTGATTTGCTCCAATTCTACTTCTCTTTTGCAAGGCATTAAAAACTTGGCTCTGATATCTAACCTGGGGCCTTGTTAGAATGGCTGAGCCTGTCTTATAATGGAATTGAATAAGGGAGATTGTGAATGTCCTCAGCAGCTATTTTTATGCTATTAACATTGTTTTTAAATTTTGACCATTTTATCTTGTTTTTATCTTGTTTTAATTGTTAGCCACCAAGGATCATGTATATGAACGAAATAGGTGGCCATATTAAATATAATATATTTCTTTTGAAAACAAATAAATAATCCTCAAACAACAAGCGTTAGAATAATGGTCTAAATCCAGGAAGAATTCAGTCATGAAACTCATAGTGTAACTTTGAATTAGGCTGAGATTTATTCATGACAAGCATACTCACATTTATACCTAATAGTAAGCTTTTCCTAGATTTTATGGCTTTGAGAGTAGGTGGGTTGAATCTATTAGTTCCCACATAAAAAGTTCCCTGCATTTAGAAAAACATAGCATATCAAGGCATAAATTAGGTGCAATATTTCTCCCTGATTTCTACATTAAGGAACACGATGAAGCATCTAAAATTCAATCTGCCAAACCAGCAGAAGTGAAGGGGAAGTGAACCATTTGATTGTATTCAATGGACAAATAAGCTTTCAAAATGAATTTTTTGTGCAGTGGGGGTGGGAAGGAGAGAGAAAGCAAAAATGTACTTTGAAGGAACAGTAAGATATGTTATTTGCACTTATAGGAGAGTACTGTAAATGTTCCATACTAGCAGGCTGTAGGCCTGCATTCTTATTGGTCTGGAAAAGCCGGGCCGTGATTGGACGATATAAAGCATCCTGATTGGTTCGCATACAGTTTGCTGTACTGAGCGCGGCAAGCTCAAAAGCTTGTCATAGGCTGCCTGGCCGCAGCCAGCTCTATAAAAAGAGCTGCCGTGGCTAGGAAGTTTGTCTCAGTATCTGGTTCCTTAATAAAGAGCTGTTGTCACTATCTCGAGTCTCGTCTCTCCTTGGGACCCACCGCCCAGACTTGACAGTAAAGATCTTTCCATCAAAAAGGCACCTGATTTCCTTGTTTGCATCAAAAATACCAAAGCCATGAAGTCTAAAATATTGATTCAATCTAGCAAGGAGTCTCTTTCCTCTGCCAATTCATTTTACAGCATAATCCACAGTCTAATATCTAGAGATGGTTTAAAAAAAGGCATAACACCTCCATATGGAGGTCTTTAATGATTACAAGCCCCGAGACATATTAAGTGCCATATTTTCCCTTAGTGGTTCATCTCTCCTGCCTCCCTTTTTAAAGAGCACTGTGTCATGTAGATAAGCTCGTACCAAGGAAAATCAATTGTCCTCAACACTATTCTGCTTCCCATCAACCATTCCCCTCACAGTGGGAAAGGAAAGGAAACTACAGACCTGTGACAAATTCATCCTACTCAGAGGATTTAAACTTGCTGTTGGAGCATACTTATGTAATAGCAGGCTACATGAAAGATAAATGATACGTGAATCAACAGGAGATTTAAAGTTAAAGTATATACAGTATATATAAATTTAAGCAAAACTTAAAGGTTATGGTGAGGGGAGGGGGAGGTATTTATTTGGTTGGCTGATATAAGAACTACTAATAATGTCTACTAAAACTTAGGCATTTCTGTAGAACTTTTATAGGCATGATTCAGTAGCATTTGGACTGATTTTTAAGATGGGATTGAAATATTTAAAATTTCCCCAAATTCCCCCAAAGTGGCAGGACTATTACACACTAAAAACCACAGCTTAAAACATCTCTAATTATTTTATGTTTTTGACACATTCTATACATGTTAGATGCTTCTACTGAAAAGCTTTCTCTAAACTTGTTGCAAATATTTCAAAGAATGGCAGACATACATAAGATTAAATCCCACTTTTCAAGCAGGAATTCAAGGTGCATAAAGCTCCCTTCTTCCCTTTTCCCACACAACAGCCAGACTATGAAGCAGGTTACACTGAAAGAAGGGGTGGCAATCTAGTCATCTAATTAGCTTTTATGGCTGAGGGTAGACTTAAACTTGGGTCTCCTTCCTCCTAGTTCACAACTGTATGTACTGCATCTCACTGTTCCTAGGTATGTGAGGTACCACCAAATTGATTCGCATAGTTTAAGCAATGCCAGAATTATTTTTTCAATCTTCCAAGAACAGGAAGGAGAGGAGAATTACAGTTACTCATTGCACAAGCTTTAAATGTGTATTGGAAGAGAAATACAAATGGAATGTGAAGGTTAATTAATTAATTTACTTTGAATATATGCATATGCATATATATATGCATATATATATATATATATATATATATATATATA
>BHEV01011335.1:0-15240 GCA_004319985.1 Emydocephalus ijimae
TCGTGTTGTCAGCGACCAGCTGTGGTTCTAGTCTTCTCAGCCTGTAGAGCCCCCGCAAGGGTGAGTTTTAGCGGGACCCTCGTGAGGGTGAGTACCTAGGTACTATTTCCAATAATTGACACCAAACAATCCTGAGCTTTAGAATGAGAGAGCACATCGCGTCCGGGGCAGGTGGAATGGTCCCGGCCCCGACTGCTTTGTGACATCNCAAGGTTGTATGCTAAAGTTTTCTGCTGAGTCTGTATTAGTAAATGCCACAATATTGCTTTACCATTTTTGCTAACCTGGACACTATATCCTCTTGAATAGCTACACTAATAGTGCCCAATACTGAATTCATATATTCCAGTTTTTCAAACTGAGGAATAAATTTCAGAAAAAGAATTCAGTATTGCTCTGTGAATGAGCCTATCAATTCCATTTGTAATTTAACTTCTTAGATGATTTTGTACTATCATCTATTTTTTGAACTATATATATCTGCATAAGGCTGTAAAATTCAGTATATTTTTAAGCTGCATTCTAAAAAGGTTAGGCAACCAAACATGGCTTCCCCTGGCTTCTCTCTCTCTGCTATAGAGAGAGCATTCCATTAGGAACTGTTGGTCCAGGTAAGTAGTCTTGGCTAGGAAAGATTTTTTGTGCCACTACTGGCACAATATAACAAACTCCCTTGGTTTGTTAATAGTATTTCCATTTCAAATGTTTCTTTTTCAATTAATCAGTTGTAATTATGGAAATATCAGCCATTCTTTTATATACACAGTGCAACATCTTTTTTATAGACTGTCATTTTCAAATCCACTTTCAGTTCCATCTCATTCTTGTCTGGTGAAACTTGTTCCTCTTCCATAACATCTTTTAAACACTAACTAACTATAGTGTCAGAGACTTTTAAAAGTAACTGAATCTTACTTATCTCTGTTCCTCGCCTGCTTTCTTTGCTTGCTTCTGCCTTCACCACTCAACTTACAACAATCGAGTCCAAATCACTGTTGTTGGTTTTTTTTTTGCAGCATATCGCCAAGATGAAAAGGTAAATGAATTTATCTGCTTTCTTTGGCAAGAAAACAAAAGGAGATCCAAAAGAGTCACAACCACAACCATTGGAGTCCGAGGAAAGCAGAGCCAGCACATCATCCATCAAAGAAAGCAGAGCCAGCATATCACCCACACCAGGACCAGTGGAAAGAGCCATCACATCATCCACACCAGGACCAGAGGAAAGAGCCAGCACATCACCCACACCAGGACCAGAGGAAAGAGCCAGTACATCATCCACACCAGGACCAGAGGAAAGAGCCAGCACATCATCCATCAAAGAAAATGAAGCCAGTACATCATCTGTCGTATCCATCGGTAAGGAAGACCAAGAGGCAGTGACTGGGGTTTCAGCTCTTTATTTAAGCCCCCGGAACCGAACTGGTTCCAAGGGAAAACTTGCGGCTTTTTATTCTCAAGCCGCGGCGGCCGCAGCCAATGGCATCACTTTGAATCTCCCGCGATTCGTATCCACCAATCGCGGGAGATTCTCAGCGGGCCAATCAGCGCGGCTCGCTAAACCAATCAGATCACCCCGCGCTTTGACCAATCAAAACGCGGGGTTTCAAGAATTCAAATGAAGGTACAGAACACCCCTCCCCTCTTGGTTTAGTCCTACGTGACGTAGTCCCGGAGGTAGGCGGGGCTCCGTACTTGCCTACTGGACCTGCGCAGGTCAGTTGTTGGTTGGCTCCTGGCCGGTTTGGTCGGGTTCTCTGTGTCTCTCGGCCTCGTCGATGGAACCGCCTGGTGGGCCTGACCGGGCCGCTTGTCGCAGCTCCCTCCCAGTCTACCCGGGCTGGTTGAGCTGCGGTTTTCGCCGCTCCCGCCCGTTCTTTCTGGGCTGGTCGAGCTGGCCTGGCTGCTTCTTCCTGGTGAGGCTTCGAGCTGGCTGCTTGCTGATGAGTATGGTTGGTTTTCTTCTGGGTTTTGGTTCCCGGGGTATTCCCTCCCCTCTTGGTTTGTGTTAAGGGGATTTTCTGTGTCTGGTTGCGTGTCGGTTGTGTTTCTTGTGGCCGTTCTCGATCTTATTTGATCGATGTGGCGTTTCCACGCTCATCCGTCGGTTGTTTGCAGCCGGTACGAGCGGGGGCCTGTCAGTTGGGTTATGGTTGCTGGTACCCATAGTGGGTCACCCGTTAGGTTCTTTGCGTAGATGGGGTCGCCTGGTGCAAAAACACGGTGTTTGTTGGAGGAGTTTGGGGGGTTTTCCGAATTGTATGTGGGGTGTAGTCTGTCGAGTGGGGACCTTAATTTCCTCCCCATTAGTAGCTCTGCCAGGCTTTTGTTCGTTGTTGTGTTCAGGGTTATATGTTGGATGAAAAGCATTTTATTTATTTTGTCTTGGATTTCCCCGTGTTCGATTTTCTGGATGGTTTTTTTTTGTAAATTGAACCATCCGTTCCGCCCTTCCATTCGCCGCCGGATGCGCCAGAGTTGTCAGCACGTGTCGGATGCCCTGTTCCACTAGGAATTTTTCAAATTCTAGCGAGGTGAATTGGGGCCCGTTGTCTGACACGATGACATCCGGGAGGCCGTGGGTTGCGAATAGTCTGCAAAGTTCCTTGGCCATGGCCTCTGTGGTGGTGGATTTCATATTGCTTACCTCCAGCCAGTTGGAGTAAGCATCTACGGTTACCAGGAATGTATGACCCTTGGTGGGCCCGGCAAAGTCTATGTGGACCCTAGAGCAGGGTCCCCTGGGGGTTTCCCATTCCAGGATTGGTGCTGCGGGAGGGCTCGGTCTGGTTTCCTGGCAGCATTGACACCTTGCTACCCAGGCCTCGATTTGCTTATCCATCCCTGGCCACCAAGCGTAACTTCTGGCCAGGGCTTTGTTCTGACTATGCCCGGGTGCCTCTCGTGTAACAACCCCAATACTTTCCCTTGCAGTTTTTCTGGGATAACCACCCTGTCTCCCCACAGTACACACCCTTTTTGCAGTGACAGTTCCATTTGCCGGTTCCGGAATGTTTTGAATGCTTTGTCGTTGTCCTTTTCCGGCCACCCTTTCTCTATCCAATGTAACACCCATGCCAGACGTTTGTCTTTATTAGTTTCTCGGGCAATGTCTGACGCGGTTATGGGTAGATCGGGCAGAGTCTCTATGCTGAGGGTGCTCATTGTGGGTGCTGGGTCGGTGTCTAGGTTGGGTAGCGGTGAGCGGCTCAAGGCATCTGCATGGGTAATAGTCTTACCGGGTCGGTGTGTTAGCCGGTAGCTGTAGGTGGCAAGGAATTCGGACCACCTTGTCATCCTGGGTGATAGAATGTTCGGGGTGGCCTGGTTCCCTGCCAGGATGCCCAGCAACAGCTTGTGGTCTGTGATGACCGTGAAGGTGCGGCCATAGAGGTACTCGTGGAACCTCTTCACTGCTGTGACGATGGCTAGGGCCTCCTTGTCCATCTGGCTATAGTTCCGCTCTGGTTTGGTGAGTGTCCTGGAGAAGAAAGCGATGGGCGCTTCTCTTCCATCCGGGAGTGTATGGTTGAGGACGGCGCCGATGCCGAAGGGTGAGGCGTCGCATGTGACAGCGAGTGGTAGGGTCTCGTTGTATTGGATGAGGATGGCATCCGAGGTGAGCAGGTCCTTGGTTTTCCTGAAGGCGGCTTCCTCGCGCTTCCCCCAAGTCCAGGTAGCCGCCTTGTCCAAGAGCCAGTGCAAAGGCTCTGCCGCGGTTGCCTTCTGGGGCAGGAAAACATTGCAAAAATTAAGCAGTCCCAGAAATGCCTGCAGTTCCATTTTAGTCCTGGGTGTGGGAGCCTCCTTAATGGCTCTGATTTTGGTTTCGGTGGGGTGCCGGTCAAGGAGGTATCCCAGGAACTCGACCCGCTCTGTGTACAGTTGGCACTTTTCCCTCTTCACTTTTAGCCCGGTTTCTTTAAATTTGGTTAACACCTCCCTTAGCCAACCCTCTAGTTCTCGCTGGTTGGTTGCCGACACCAGCACATCGTCAAAATAGGGCACCACCCCCTTGATGCCCTGTAAGAGTCTTTTCATGAGGCTCTGGAAAATTCCGGGCGCCACGCTGACTCCAAACTGGAGTCGGTTACATCGGAAAGCTCCCCGGTGGGTGACTATGGTTTGCGCCTCCGTGGTTTCTGCGTTGACCGGTAGCTGTTGGTATGCTTGGGCCAGGTCGAGCTTCGCAAAAACCTTGCCTCCCCCCAGTGAGTGTAGAAGGTGCTGCACTACTGGGACGGGATAGGCGCTTTGTTGCAGGGCCAATTTAGGGTGGCCTTATAGTCCCCGCAGATTTTCACCGATCCATCGGGCTTGACTGGGGTGACTATTGGGGTCTCCCACCGGGCATGATCAATTGGTTGTAGAACCCCTTGCTTGACGAGCTTGTCAATTTGCTCGTCAATTTTTTGGCCGGAGTGCAAAAGGAACCCGCCGTGGTTTTAGGCGCCTCGGGGGAATGTTAGGGTCTAGGCTGAAGGAGATGGAGGGCCCTTGGAAGTTGCCTAGGGTGCCGTCGAACACTTCCTGGAAGTCCCGTGCCAGTTGCTGCTCCCAATCGGCCTCGGCGATGTGGTTGATGCCCGTGACTTCGATGTCGAGCGGCGCGAACCATTGCAGTCCCAAGAGGCTGGGTCGGTCTCAGTCCACGATTGTTAGGGGAAGCTTTGCTGTGCGGCCCTTAAATGTTACCTTGAGCTGTCTGGTTCCGACTACCGGGATGCGATTTCCCTGGTAGTCTTTGATGATTAGTCTCTGGTTCTGCAGTCCCTTCTTGTGGATGGTAGGCACCAGCCATTTGATTTCTTGCCAGGCGACCATGGAGAGGTAGGACCCGGAGTCCACTTCCATCCTGCATGACTCGCCTTCAATGCCTACCTCCATGTAAACCTTCTGGGCGTCGGTGGTTGATGCGTGGCCGATGATGACTGTCTGGTGGGTTTCCTCCTTCCGTTGGGTCTCTCTGCTTCGTCGGGTTCAGCCGCTCCGGTCCCATTGGCTGTCAGCTGGGCGATCCCTGGCCCTGGGGGGTGTGCTGTCCCGTCTCCGCTCACTGTGGTCCCGCCGTCTGGGGCTGTAGGCTTTCTTGAGTTGGCAGACGTGGGCGATGTGGCCTTTCTTGTTGCAATGCCGGCAGACTGCGTCGAAGAAACAGCACTCTGATCTCAGGTGGTCGCTTCCGCAACCGGCACACGCGGTCCCCGACTTACGACCCCGCCGATTCCGCTGGTCGTGCCCTGCCTGGAGCCGGTGGATTTCCTCCTCCTCGTCCGAGGTGTCGGAGGCGGAGTGGAATTCGCCATGGTGGGTGGTGGTCTCGCAGTGACTTGCTTCCGGTTGGGCCTCGGTCGCCCGTCCCGAGTCAGTGGTCGCGGTGCGGTCCCCAGCGTCCGATCTCCGCATGCGGTTTGCCGACTTCCGGGTAGCCTCGGCCGCGGTGGCTTCAGTGATGGCGTCGGCGAGGGCAATGTCGCCTTTGGCCATTAGTCAGCCCTGGAGGACTGGATCCCGAAGTCCGAGCACAACTCGGTCCCGTAGGGCCTCGTCCATGTCGGAGAATCCGCACATGCCTCCCAGGTTCTGCAACTCGGCAACAAAGTCGCTGATGCTTTTGGCCGGTCTCTGGCCCCTTGGTAGAAGTCGTGCTGCCTGATGAGGGTGGGCACGGCGGGGGCGTAGTGGTTTCGGAGCAAAGGTTCGAGGATGTCCCAGTCCATCTCTTTGACGTCAGTGGGTTTCGCGAGGGCTTTCGCCATCTTGAACACTGTGGGCCCGCAGTGTGTCAGGAAAACAGCTCGTTTTTTCAGCCCGGTGGCATCCTTCATGTTGTTGCATTTGAGGAACATGAGAAATCTGTCCGTGTAGGATTCCCAGTCCTCGCTAGCGGGGTTGAAGGGCGCGGGCGGTGCGATGCCAGCCATCTCGTCGGTCTTGCTTCCGGTGGACACGTGCTCGATGGGGTTCAGCCTTGGTATCCCACCTTCGTCGCCAGTGTCATATCCGTCAGTAAGGAAGACCAGGAGGCAGTGACTGGGGTTTCAGCTCTTTATTTAAGCCCCCAGAACTGAACTGGTTCCAAGGGAAAACTTGCGGCTTTTTATTCTCAAGCCGCGGTGGCCGCGGCCAATGGCATCACTTTGAATCTCCCGCGATTCGTATCCACCAATCGCGGGAGATTCTCAGCAGGCCAATCAGCGCAGTTCGCTAAACCAATCAGATCACCCCGCGCTTTGACCAATCAAAACGCGGGGTTTCAAGAATTCAAATGAAGGTACAGAACATCATCCACACCAAGACCAGAGGAAGGAGGAGCCAGCACATCATCAGGTACTGGAAGAGCTGAATCAGACATTGAAGGGAACCTTCCTGACAGCTGGACACTGCAGCAGTACAATCATTTTAGGGAAAAATATAATGGACTAGACGTTTCCCAGAAAAAAATAGGTTCAAGTATTGCAGAAGATTTGAAATTTTGACCAAAGAAAAAAGTGTCCATGGAGCTAAGGAGTGGAAGAATTACCAAATTAAACCATCAGGAAGGAGTAAAGAAATCCAACAAGCTTCCCTCAAAAAGAAATTGAAGGAACATTTCTCATCTAAGGCTCACAACATTTGTACAGAGAAGTTAAAGCAATGTGAGCAGGATGCCAGGAGCAAAGGATCGGAGAAGATGAGTGAGAAATATCTGGGTAGTACATGTAGAGTGTTTATTATAGTTTATTGTCTGACACAAATGTGCAGACCATTTTCATATATAGAAGATCTGACTGAGTTACAAAAAAGAAATGGTGTAGATTTGGGAACAGGGTTGCATTCACATAGAACTGCAGTTGCAATAGTAGATTTCATTGCAAAAGATATCAGGAAACATTTTTTTACCAAAATTATTGAGAAAACTTGCAAAATCTGTTTGATAATTGACAAAGCCTCAACAATGTTGTGTATACAATAAAGTAATAAAGTGTGAGCTTGAGGTAAAGTGCAGGGTTCTGGCCCTGCACTTCTGATTGGCTATTAAGCGGCCAAACCGGATTGGCCAGTTCTAAGGAATCCGATTGGCCCTTAACGGAGAGTTACTATTGGTTGAAAGAGCTAGCGTTCCTAGCTTGCTATTGGTTAAAGCTTACAAGGGTTGCCTATATAAGGCAGAGTTCACTGTTGTTAATTCAGAAGTCACTATACAATTAAAGAGCTGAAGCTCACTGTACAGAGGCTGTCTCCATTTATTCCGACCCATGCTCAATACTTGACAAACAATATCTTCCAAACCAGTTCTTATACTGTACTTAAAAGTTGAGGGTCCAGCTTTCTCACCAACAATTTTCCTTGAACTAGTAGAATTAGATAGACAAGAGGCAGAGATGATATATTGTTAGGTTTTAGAAAGTTTGAATAAAGTTGGGTTTAACAGAAACTATCTGGAGAAACATTTAACTGGATTTTGCTCTGATGAAGCCAGTTGGGAGAAAATCTGGGCTAAGCACTAGGATAGCCAAAGAGTTTCCAAATATTATAATACGGCACTGTTTAAACCATCGTCTTCAACTTGTTTTAGATGATTCTATTAGGGAAATAAAGCAAATCAATCATTTTCAAAATTTTATTGATAAAATATATTCTATTTTTCATCAATCGAATAAGAATCTAATTGAACTAAACAAAATTTCTGAACAACTTGAGATCGAAATTATAAAAATTGGTAGCGTTTTGGGAACAAGATGGTACGCCTGTAGTTTAAGATCAACCTAGCTGTGTGGCATGTTTATCCATCACTACATCAATTTTTCTGTTCAAATAAAAAATACTCCAGTATGGCTGCCCATCTTGAAAACTTATATTTTCTCATTGATTTGGCCTTGATGATTGATGTGCTAACTGAACTATGTCTCCTTTCTAATGCATTGCAAGTGAGAAACATAGACATTATGAAGGCTGAAAAACTTGTGCTAAGATAAATTAAATCATTTGAAATGCTTATAGAGGAAAATGGTTCATATGAAAATGAATTAATTACTTCAGAAACCTTGAAAAATATAAATTTTATACAAAATCATCAATTTGTGGGACTTCCTCATAAAAAACTTATACAAAGCATTGTAACTAGTTTGAAGAAAAGATCAATGGATTGTGAACATTTAAAAACAGGCTGCCAATTTAAAGACATCGATCAATTAAAATTTCTAAATTATTTGGAGCCAGAATATTGGAACATTGAAGAAGTGTGGTTCCATGGAGAGTAGCTGAAGGAAAATTGGTTGCCTTTGGTCAAATTTTCAATTATGAAATCAATATTAATGATTATCGTGATTTCACAGAAAATGTACTAAAATATTTTAAAACTTATACAATTCCTTGCAGCATTAAAAAGGCTAGCAATATTATTAAAACTATTGCAGTCAGTTCAGCAGAGGCGGAAAAGGGCTTTTCGCAGATGAACATAATATGTTCAGAAGGCAGAAATCGCCTTACGGTTTCCAATATTACAAACTGCCTGACCATCAGTCTAATTGGCTTAACTGTGCAAGAATGGGACCCTGTTCCTATAGTAAAGAAGTGGTTACGGGCACATCACACAGCTGATGATGCTTGTGTTAAACACAAGAAAACTGTAACTCAGGATGATAATAGAAAAAGCAATTTGGGAGTACTTTAAATAAGTTTTATTGTTTTTTGTAAACTTTTGTTATGCAATAGTTTTAAATTAACATTTTAAAATGTTGTAACTATAGTTTTGTGCACCTTTTTATTATTTAAGCATTAAAGACATGACATAATAAGCTACCTTTTGTTTTGGTATATCTTTTTTAATACTTAGTCATTAGGGCAAAGACGATTTGAGTTGGCCTCGCCCAGCCCTCTGCAGCCCTCCCTGTAGCTGCCCGCACCTCACCTTATCCACTCCAGGATTCTCCAGGCTTGGAAACTGGCAAAAAGCACTTGCTAAGCAATTGGCCACTAAGCAAGTACCTGGTCATTAAGTGAGGACCACTTAAATTTGGGTTGCCAGCCACATGGCCACCTGCCCGGGCCTTGGAAACTGGCAAAAAGCACTTGTTAAGCAATTAGCCACTAAGTGAGGACTGGTCATTAAGTGAGAACCACTTAAATTTGGGTTGCCAGCCACATGGCCATGCCCACCCCAGTCACATGACTACATAGCCATGCCCACCCCAGTCACATGACCACTTAGCCACGCCTACCCCAATCACATGACTATGTAGCCATGGCCAATCAGCAAGCCACTCCCCCCAATCACATGTCCACCAAGCCACACCCACAAATTAGGCCACACCCACAGAACTGGTTGTTAAGAAATTTGAATCCAACCCCTGGGCATGATCTCCAATTGGGGTGCCATGTTTTCTATAATATGGTAAAAACAAAATACATGGATATTTTCAGAGACATTTTGTTAGAAATTTATTACTATTAGTATGGAGGAAAGTCCAAGAAAAACACTACATGAAAGTACCGGTCTTGCTCTCATGATAGAGGCATTGACACATCCGAATGTGATTAATACAGAAAAAAATGTAAGATATACATTTTTGAATGACAAATCTAAACAAGCACTGATTAATCAAGGGATTGATTTAGCATGATGGCCACATGTGCAAATGCAATCAAGATATGAGAAAGATGCAAGAATGTATGGTTTCTATAAAGAAGCAATGCAATTAGATCAAATACTATTAGGAACAATTAATTAAAGTGTATAACTATTTGTTGAGTATTAAAATGGAACAAGAGCAAGTGAAAGAAACAATGATAAGATGGGCAAAAAAAATTTGGCTATTCAATAGAACTAGATAAATGGCAAAAATTGTGGAATAGAAACTGCGAACCAACAATGTCAATGGCATAATAGGAAAATGAATACAAAATGTTTTATAGGTGGCATTTTCCACCTGCGAGATTAGCAAAGTTGTATGAAAACTCATCAGCTAAATGTTAGAAGTATAATCAGATACCAGATTTATATTATCATATGTGGTGGACATGCTCAAAGGCAAAAAAAATACTGGACTAAAATACAGACTTGGTTCGAAAAAAATGATAAAGCAACACATAGATTTGAAACCAGAAATATTTTTGTTGGGTATATTACCAGAAAAGTATAATAAAGAGAAAACATACTTAATTTTACATGTATTAATGGCTAGAGTTGTATTTGCAGAACAGTGGAAAAATGAAGACATTTTTACAGATGAAAGTATTATTAAAAAAATACTAGAATATGCTGAGATGGATAGACTTAAAAGAAAAGAAAAAGAAGAAATAAAACACTTTTTAATATGGGACCAGGGGTGGGATTCTACTGGTTCGGACCGGTCAGTAAAACCAGTTGTTACAATTCCCGGTAGTTTGGAGAACTGGTAAAATGGACCCCCAGCTGGCCACATCCCTCTCCACCCACTTCTCTATTTCTTGCCCAGTCATTCTTTATCATGCATGCGCAACATCATGTGCATGCGTGACAAGCTGACTGCATTCTAGCCCCTCCCACCCCGCCCCTCCCAGGGGTGGGATTCTACCAGTTTGCACCTATTCACTAGAACCAGTTGTTGACATTCTAAACAGTTCGGAGAATCAGTTGTTTGAAGAAATTACTGGCCTAATCCTGTAAGGAAGGCAGGAAGGAAACATTCTGGTGTTGCTTACAGAAACTGCCTCTCTGTTAACCCTTATTACATTCTTGGCAGGACTAGACTTCCTGTCTCAGGAACTTCTCTGGAGTTTTTTTCCCTCTTTTGCTGGTACTTTGCTTGTGTGGAGTGATCATTCAAAGTTACAATGGCACTGAAAAAAGTGACTTATGACCATTTTTCACACTTACAACTGTTGCATCCCCACAGTCAGGCCAGGTGAGGAGATGCATGCCTCGATGCAAGTGATATTGAGTTGGCCATGCCACCCCCTCCCTCCCTCCCTGGCTCTCCCTCTCTCTTTCTCTCTCTCTTCATCATTAAAACCATCTTTCCAATCAGCCTCCATGTTTCCAGTGTCTTTTCCCAGCTTGGAACTGACCCAGATGGATACCTCTTCTAAAAATATGGCACCCAAGACAGGACTCCAAGCTAAGCTGACCAACAGACCTGGCCCAGGTAGGCCACGACTGACAGCAGACCCCTTGTGCCTGTGGATGAGCCTCGGACCTTGGCCGTTTGGTGCATGGGTAGTGAAGGCAGTTTTGAGCATTGAGCTCAAAGACTGAAAAGAAGGTGAGTACCTCTAAATTTTAATTTCAAAACTCAGAAAAGTGAGAGAAATGTGGGTATGTTAGTCTGTGTGAATGAACTTGAAAAAAAATCCCTCTGTGCCACAGCTGGATCCTGCTCTCTCTGCATCTTTCTAACTGTTAAGTCCTGGGCATGGGCGCAAGGAATGGAGACGAGACATCGAACAGTGACTTCAACTCTTTATTGTAAAATAAGAACAGAGCAAATACTTGGGCAGCAGCAGCTCTTTCATAGAGCTGACTGCTGTCAAAACAACCAATGGTTTGAGTTTACCGCTTTCACAAGCGTCCAATCAGAGGGGCCCGTTAACAGCCAATCAGACTGGCCAAAAACAACCAATCGCAACTCGCTATTTGTGGGCCAATGAGAAGTGCAGGATTACAAGCCTGCTGTAAAGTAAAAGCTGTTTAGGGTTGTATCACTGTGTTGGCTTAGTCCATAACACTAACCACAAACAAACTGCTAACACTTCCCCCCTCCTGGCCATGATGGGTGAATTCTGGAAAGCAAGGAGATTGACCCAGAGCACAGGACCTTCTGTTAAGAAAGGGAGAGAGTGCATGGGAAGGGCTTGAAAGGCAAGTGAGAGGTTTACTCTTGGGCAACTAACTAAGCATCAATGAGTATACTCCTGTTCTGGAAAGGAGGTATCCATACTCTGAGTAATTTCGGTGGACAGAGTCCTCCCAGGTGCCTGAAAACTGAGGGGATTACCACAGGCTGAAAGGCACCTTCACCTGTTGGGGGCAGTGTATTCCATAGATTGTGAGGTACTAGGCAGGAAGAACTGTAGAGTCTCATCACGGATGGTGGGGAAGAGCAGACCAGGAAATGGAGAGCTCAGGATTTAGAATCCCACCAAGGTTGTTCCCCCCTACCCCGGGAGACCAATGGATGCCTGGGACTGGGATAAATTGACTGTCCAGGCAAGAATGAGGAAGGATGAGGAAGAAGCATGTGCACAAGTTATGTGAGAAATGAACTTTGCTCAGAGATGAAGCAAGAAGACTCATTTGGTTAAATAAAGATACTTAAAAAGAAACAGGGAAATAAATATATACATTGATTCTTTGTTCTCCTCTATCTTCTATGCAACTATGTGACATGTTTCTTAAAATTTGTGCCTTCCTCCTTCTGAGTTAACTGAGATTTATGGTGGGAATGACCATGGTGTGTAAACCTGAGAGTTCTGTTTTCCTCTCTTTTCTCTTTACCTTGTTTTTGTATATATGTGTGTAAAAGTCTTTATGTGATCCCTAGAGACAAGAATTTAAAATTGTTAGAAAATAATTTTAAATTAAGCAATGAAAAGAAAATACCTTTTCCCTAATAAAGGCCAGCAAAACAGGGTGAAGAGAGATTGTCAGGAGGGGATATGCAAGCTCATTTAGAAGAAAAGTTTTGTTTGTTTTAATTTACTGCATGCACTTTAATCTGTCTATCATTTTTTCTGAAACATGAGGTGTGTCCGTCCACAGGAGTCTCTCAAGTTCACTTTGTAGCAATAAGCTTTTCTTATTTACTTTTCTTATCCTATCAGTAATTAGTAAAGCTATTATGGAAATGTAGGAAGTTAGCACCCATCCCTCTCCTAGAAAATTGAAATATCCTAGGAAATATTAAAAAGGCAGAATATTTCCCCTAAAAAGAGTAGAAACTCAGAAGCAGAAACTCACTTCAGAGAGGCAGAAATTCAGCCCCCCAACCTTTGCTAATGGGCCATTAAGGCCTAGGCCGGAGTATTCTACATAATAAAGGCCTCTACCCATCTCATCACCTGGCCTGAGAAGATTGTATCAGCCAACAACGAAGTGAAGCCATGTGGTCCAGACAAACCCTACAAAGTTAAGACCCCCCATCCCGGGAAGTCAGACAGTCAATGAGATACATTTCTTGCATGGAACAGGAAACACTAAGGTGGGACCCAACAGCGGGTATATAAGTTCTCTCAGCATCTTGGCCTCCCTTTTCTCTTTTCCTTCACCTGTGATCATCCTTCTTTGGAGTTCAAGCCATGTGGTCCTGTCCACCATTAAGCCATCTATCCAAATAGCCTCCATGTTTCCAGTGTCTTTTTCCCCACTTGGAACTGAACCCAGAAGGATAATTCTTCCAACAGAACCAATCCTGGAACATATAAGCAATCTCTAAAATAATGTGGTCTATTTCACAGCAAATGTTAAAAGTAGAGTCTTTATGCCCCCAACAAATTGTTCCCAAAAATATTAGGAACTTTCAGCATTCTTAAACTGCGAGTTCTTAAATCCTAATACGTGCTTTACAAAATTTATGCATTTGTTCATTTTCAGAGATATGACCCTTTGTCTTTTCTTGTTCCTGGTGTCTCCATTTTGCTATCTGTTTAATAACTGCAGTACTCCAACCATGCAGATTGTATCAAAAGTAAGTCACACAACCCACAACTCTACATCCAACCCTACCCCATCCAATCCACCATCACTCAAAACTAGACACGCACGCTCCTAACTACCTCAATTCTAACTACAACTGGCCTTAAATACAAGATACTCATTGCAAGAAGCCTTGTGAATAAAATACCTGAATTTCTCCTCTTACTAAATATGGCTAAATTCGACTTCATATTTGTCTGTGAAACATGACTCAACACATCTCTCCCTGACTCCATTACCACAGTAAGAGACTATCATGTTCACCGAACCGATTGTGAAATCCATAGAGGAGGTGGTGTTGCTGTCTTCTATAAAAGGTCCTTACATCTAAAAAACATCCAAGTTACCCAAAGAGCTTGCTCCTCCTGAGACCATTATCTATGAACTGACCTTAAATATCACATTTCGGTTCTTACTATGTTACAGAGCCCCCGATTATGACATTGAACATGTAAACAAGCTAAATACACCACTAACATGGGCAGCATCCTGCCCACACACTTTTATCTATCTTGGTGACTTCAATCTATGTCATATTAACTGGACCATAAACGAATGTAAAACTGAACCCATACATGCAACCTTCTACAATGGTGTAACAAATCTTGGCCTGGAAGTAATAAACAATACTAGATTTAACAACTGCCTCCATCTCATCTTCTGCATTAGTTTGAATTCAATTTACGGAATACAAATTAAAGAAACTTTTTCCAACAATTGACAGCATGATTGACTTTTGTCTCAACATACGTCCACACAAAAATCAACACACCGATGTGATCCCCAATTATAACTTCAAGAAAGGCAACTATGATCTTATTGACAATGATCTCTCATCCCTTGATTGGCAATTTCTATTCATTGGATGCAATACTGTTGAAGACCATTACAACATATTTTTACTTGAAGTCAAAAGAGTCATCAAATTATATGTACCAATAACAACTCCAAAAACTGGAAAAAACAGATTACCCATAACAATAAGGAAGCTTCAATCCAAAAAGACATCAATTTGGCCAAAAAACAAATCTGGTCACATTGCCAACTTCAAAAGCCGATACAAAAATTTATGCCACCAGATAAAGACTGAATGCACCAATTATCACATTAAACAAGAAGAAAACCTTCTATGCACCAATTCCACCTGCGCTTTCTACAATTTTGTAAACAACCAACTAAAAGACTCAAGGTCCATCCCACCCCTGAAAGGACTTAATGGTAAAGACTGCAATGATGACACCATTAAAGCCAACCTCTTTAACATTCTTTGGCTCAGTATTTGTAAACAGCAATGGATCATGCCCAGTATTTCCTAGTCGAACCACAGACAACTACAATGATCTAATACATATCGATTTTACAGAAGACAATGTTGAAAAAGCACTACGCAATATGAAACCATCTCTATCTATTGGACTAGACGGAATATGTGCCTACTTCATAAAAAAGCTATCCATTGCCGGGCTTCCAGTTTCTGCGTGGCTTCGGGGCAGCAGGAATTCGCAACAGCTCGCGATTCCTGCTGTGCTAGCCACCGAGGTACCCCCGATCCAAATGGGTCAGGGGGATATGGCTGCCCTGTAGGG
>BHEV01011336.1:0-13985 GCA_004319985.1 Emydocephalus ijimae
GGAGCTGGAAAGCAGGTTAGTGGGGTGGGGAGGGAAGGGGGATTTTGCAATATCCTTCCCCTGCCACGCCCACCAAGCCACACCACACCCACAGAACCGGTAGTAAAAATATTTGCATCCCACCATTGAACCCGGACACCATTACATGTAAAAAGAGTGTCTTTAGCGAGTGAGTCACAAGCTGAACTTGGACTAGCAATGGTGCTGCAGGAAAAGACAAAAAACAGACGCAGTCCAGGCTGCGAAGGATTGTGTCGAGATCCAAAGGAGGAATCGTTCTTCCCCATTCCGCATTGCTCAAACATACTGGAACGCGTCTTCCTGCTCCATCTCAATCATCCCTTTTCCAAAAGGCACCTGGACTTTCTTGAATTTGTTCTTTGAAAATGTTTCACTTCTCATCCAAGAGGCTTCCTTCACTTTTCCTGTTCAGTTTTGTGCTGCCCTTTAGGAAAGCCAGTGACAACCCGAGGCATATTCAGAGGGGAACAGTATATAGGTAATAAAAGTCTTGTGATGTGGGCAGTCATATCCATTGAATTAAACTGTTCTGGACAAGACTGTTCTGGGGATTCTGTCTTCTTCTCATCTCTGTCTTTATGTTTTCCAGAAAATAGACGCAGCACCGGATTACTTGGCAGCAGCTTTGGGCTGGACATCTAGAAGCATCTCCTAAAAGCCGGAGCTCTTCAGCCAAGGAAGAGGCTGCCCAGGGAGTAAGGAGCAGCTGGCTCTCTTGCACTGCAAGGCCCTCTCTTTCAGGATTGAGACTCAGCACTGAGCAGACCTCCAGAGTCCCTTCCCGCCCGGACCTTCTTTCACCCGATGGAGGTAGCAGCTCAGGCCGGGTTTCCATTCACCCTGTGTGGACGAGGGAAATGAGCTCATCTCCAAATCCACCACGGAAAGCAGGAGCAGCTCTTTCCACCTTCTGTCCCTCAAAAGCCGACAGAGTTCTGCAATTGGCAATCCTGCATGTTGAGAAAAAGTCCATCCTGTCATCGACGGCAGCAACAAAAATTCTACATCCTTTCCGTGCAGAAGGGAAAACCAGACAACGTTACATACAGATTAACAGAGTTGGAAGGGACCTTGTAGGTCATCTAGTCCAACCCCCTGCTCAAGCAGGAGATCCCACACCATTCCTGACAAATGGCTGTCCAATGTCTTATAAAAGCCTCCAGTGATGAACCTCTCACAATTTCTGAAGGCAACTTCTGTTCCATGGGTTGATGGTTCTCACTGTCAGACAATGTCTCCTTATTTCCAGGTTGAATCTCTCCTTTTATCAGTTTCCATCCATTATTCTTTCCATCCATTATTCTGGCCTTTGGGTGCCTTGGAAAATAGCTTGACCCCCTCCTCCTCTCTGTGGCAGCCCCTCAGATATTGGAAGGCTGCTCTCCTGTCTCCCCTGGTCCTTCTCTTCCCTAGACTAGCCAGGCCCAGTTCCTGCAACCGTTCTTCATATGTTTTAATCTCCAGAACATCCTGGTGGCTCTTCTCTGCACTCTTTCTGGAGTCTCAACCTTCCTCTAGGTCTTTGCATTGGTGTCATGCAAGCCTCCAAAATCCAAGCAGCTCATATGAAGGGGAACAGTAAACTCACCCAGCCGCCTCTCCTTTTAAAAAAATGCTGGGGAGGGGAAGAATTGGGGGTCATCATAAGGCATCAGCAGAGCCTTGATTAAAAATAAGAGGCTGGCCTACTGGGAGTCAAATAAGTCTCAGCTGAGCCAGAAATAGAGCAGGCTTAATTGGTGGTGATGTGGTAAGATCACATGGCTCTGGAGTTTGATTTATTTATTGATTGATTTGATTTGATTTGATTTGTCCATCGCTCACAAGATGATAGATATCAGTATAAACATGAGTAAGAATGCAGAAAATAGCTACGATTAAATGGGGACAGTAGGACAGGGACAGGAGGCACAATGGTGCACTGATGCAGGCCCCTTACGGACCTCTTAGGAATGGGGTGAGGTCAAATTTGAAGTGATCCTCACCTTTGGGGAACAATCTTCCCTTGTTCAGCAAAAGTAGCCACTGTGCGGTGGAAGCAGACTTCAAGGGAGCAAGAGCTGAAGAGCTGAAGACATGGCTTGAGATGTCTTCCCTTGAGAGATCTTGCTTTATCAGATCCTGCATGGAGCTGTCCTTTGACCTGTCATTTGATCCCTTCTAGGAGTTTATGAAGTTCTGCTGCAGCTTGATTTGGTGTTGGGTGGGATGACCGAGGGAAATTCTGTACACTTTTAGCCCCTTTCTTGAAGGACATTGAGCTATTCAACTAAAAGCACTCTATTGAAAATCAATAAGCATAATGTGTTTCAAAGCCAAGTAAAATAAAATATTATGTTATTTTCTGATATTATCCTTCCGTATTGCCAGAATCAACATCCTTCTTTACATAAATTTTAAAAAGGGCCAAATATGGCTTGAGGTTGTTCAGATGTAATCCTAGCCCTTCTCATTTTTAAGCAGAAAAACAAGTCTATGAAAGATGAGGGTTATTTTATTTTTGTTTTGCTTGTTATTTGTTATTTTGTTATTTTAACTTCATAGCCATTTTAAGCTGCAGTGCAAACACAATAAAGTTTGGGCTGGAAATTCATAATTGCAAATACCAGATAGTTTGCGTGAATAGGAATTTCTTGATTAAAATCAATGCAGTCAAATTATACCTGTTTTTAAAAGCACCCAACTGCCTTGGAATTCAGTATGACTAATTGCCTAAACTACATAATGAGTAGCAGATGAGAAAATCAAATTTAAAAGCAAACAATTTCAGCTTTCATTCTTCTGCTGTCATGTTGTAGGACCAAACAGTTGGAGTTCACCCATCAAACAAGCCATGGTCAAAGAAGTCAGAATGACTCCGAGGGTTCAGCAAGAATGCCAAGCCATGGTTTTCCAATCTAAGTGGCCTTGGCAAACATGCATATGGAAAGGGCTGTCCTCTGAGGGCGGCGGCGGAGGAGGAGGAGGCGGAAGACTGAGTACTGAGGAGTATTAAGCCCATGTTATTCAACAGGTGGCTAGCAGTCCAGATGAGAAGCAGACAGGCAGTGTTATTTGACCAATAGATGACTATGACCAAGTTGGGCAGTGCTGGAGCAGCTCAGAAACCCAGATAGTCTGAGCCCAATAACAAAGCATCACATCCTAATTAGCAGAAGCAACAATTCTCTCTCTGCAATAGATAAATCACACTTGGAATAGGAGCCCCAGCCTGGGCATTGCTGGCTGCCTCTTAGGAGGAATTTCTGATAATAAGAGCCATTAACCAATGGAACGTGGTGCCTGGTGCTGTGATGGATTCCCCTTTACTGGAAGAACTCTCCCTGGATTCCTAAGCTTCCAAATCACATTGACTGCCTTCTCTTCCATTCATCTTCTAACAATCCCTATCAGACCATTTGTCTTTTTGGCAGCAATCACACTCTAGATTATATTTTCAGCCAGTCAAGCTTGTTTGCCTGGATACCTCATTCCTGACTGGCCAATGAAAAAATGCTTGCTTATCCCTCCCCAGGGGCACTGTTTTGGGGGGGGCTGGGGGCCTCTACCCAAGCAATCCAAGGCCTGAGCACTCTCAGAGCAAGGTGGAGTGAACATGTCTGGCCACAGAGCCAGCTGGCAAGGCAATGGGGGCGTGGTGGGAGGGGGCGGGCTAGTGGGGCTGACCCGACTGCTGCCCTGAAGAGCACCTGGAAGGGGACTCAGTGGACCTGTCCTGTCTCTTGCAGCTGTAGGTCCTCTTGGCCCATCCTGATTCCTCCCCCACCGTCCCCATTGACACGGGGGATCTCTGAGCTGGTAAGACACACATCTACCCCATATGGAAGGAAGACGGCTTGAAGCTCTGCTCCTCCCAAGCCTCCTCACATCCACTGGCCTGGACTTGATTGTAGTTTAGTTTCCTTTATTGTCATTGCACCCCGTGCAATGAAATCAAACACCATCTTCAGTGCACATCATGACCAGGAAAACAAACACAAACACACATCCTCCACCCTCCACACATTGAATTGAAAACCCCTGACATTGCATTCATTCATATTCACTATACAGTAGAATTCAATAGAGTTACTGCCCTGGGATAGAAGCTGTTTTTCAGCCTATTGGTCCTTGTTTTTATTATTCTGTACCGTCTGCCAGATGGTAATTGTTAAAAAAAAAGGGTGCCCAGGATGAGGTGGATCTTTAGAATATTTTGAACTTTCTTAAGGCAGCGGGAGCACTAAAGCTCTTCCAAAGAGGGGAGAGGGCAACCCAGGATCCTCTGGGCAGTGACGTTAACCCTCTGGAGTGCTGTCCTTTCTGCCCCTGTGCAATTGGCAAACCATTACACACTTGAGATGTGCAATGGGCTCCCTTCTTCCAAGGGCTACAGGTCTGACATCTGCTCCTTTGCACTCGAGCTTCTGCTTCCCCTCCGAATCCTATTTGCTGGCCAAGGAGATGGATGGAAGGGACCTGTGGGGCTCTGTGCTTCTCTGTGGAGCTGGCAGCAGAGCACCCAGGAGAGTTTTAAGCAGAGACCAATCAACCCCCACTTACATGACAAGAGGTAAATGTTGTGGTTTGATGGCAGCCTGTGCAGACGGCAGCAGAATCGGACAGTGGGGAAGAACCAGGACCAGTCCAGGAGTCTGGGGAGGACTCGGACGAGGGTCCTGTGTCCGATGCAGAGATGGGGTCAGGGCCATCTGGGAGTGGAGTGCTGACTCCAGAGCCTCCAGAGTCTGGCAGCAGCGAGGCAGAGGAATAGGGGGAGCCTGTTCCCAGTGTGCACATGCACAGAGCTGACAGAAGGCAAGAAAAATTAAGACAAAAGGGGTGACTTGGAGGTGATTGCCCCTCCCATAAGGGATAAAGGAAGTACAAAGGTAGGAAAGCCTTTGCAGGAAGCAAAGTTGTTCACTCTGTTCAGATTAAACGTCAAAGCTCTGTGTGGACTTTGTACTTCGGTTGGTTTTTTATAGTTAATATGCCACTTCAGTATTGGCAGCAATTCAAAGGAGAGAAAGGTGGATGCTTACTGTTTGGGACTCATTATGGGCTGGGAATGCATATAATTCCCAGCAGTAAAATAAAACAAGACTTGTTTGGACTAAGTGTGTGCTTAATTGCAATCTCAGGAAGCCTTGGTCAGAACAGTAAAATTGGGCAGCAGGATGCATATGAAAAGCTTTCAGGCACCTAGATATCATTGTTCAGACAGTCTCTAAGTCATGAATGGTCAGGCGCAGGACCCAGGAGCTGGACTGCAATGCTGTAAGCCCCGAGCTGAGATTCATTTCTCTTGCGCACAAAAAGACGTTTCCGTTTGCTGAGCTGCTTTGAAAGTTACAAATGTCCTCTAGCAAAATGCTTGGAAAATCCAGGTCATCTCCTGGTTTCGATTGCATTTCTTCCCCCAGTTAGAAGGAGGCCAGAGGTCTAATCCTTTTCCTGCTCTTACCAAACAAATCTCTGCAGCAATTCTGGAGTGTAGCAGGAGGATCCCAAATCTCAGTTCAGGCAAACGTTTCCTGCTGCCATCAGTTTCCAAGGCTGTTGATTGCCATCCATGAGAAACACAGTTGCAGTGGGTACCTTGTATAGAAAAGGACTTTCTCCTCTTGGATGAATGAAGTGAAGATTCAATCCACTTTGGCTTCTGTGAAGAGAATGGCTGCTTCCGATCACAGCCTGCAGGGAGATGGGCTGTGAGATCAAGGTGAAGCAAATCCCTTGGCCTTCATACTGTAGAAAGTTAGCACCCACCCCTCTCCTAGAATGGAATATTTTGAGAAATATTAACAAGGTAGAATATTATATTCCCCTGGATGAGAAATGGACAAACATGCTCTTGGAAAACAGCCCCCACCTTCCTTAATAGCCCACAGCAGATGTCAGCACTTAAGAAATATAGAGATAGGTGGCTCTATTCATAGGCAAAATTCCCTGCATCAAGGTCTAAACAAAGGTAGGATTGCCCTCAGCCACAATAGGAATTGCCCAACAAGCCCCTTCATTGCATCAGCCAAACTTCAACCAAGCTTAGCTCATACAAACCCCTAGGATTTGTACATGGCCCTGTGGGAGTCTGACAACAGCCAATAGAATACATGTTCTTGCACAGGAACAGGAAGCTCAAGTTCAAAGCCCAAGACAAGGTATAAAAACCCCTCACTCTCAATCCCATGTAATTAGCTACCCAGAATCACATGTGCTTGGTGGTTCTGCTTCATCATTAAACCATCTTTCCAATCAGCCTCCATGTTTCCACTGTTTTTCTCCCAGCTTGGAACTGAACCAGATGGATAGTTCCTCCATCAATACCTAAGTAGAGGGAATAATAGAAAGAGTTTCTCCTAAAAATGCTTCTGGAAAGGTTGGGGTAAGGTTAGATTCAGCTGGGCAAAGGGAAGGGAGATCTTGTGCATTAAAACAATCTATCAGGCCTGCCAGTTTCCCTCCTCCCCTGAATGGAAGGATGATAGTCTCTTCGGTGCTGAAGGCTAGCAGCCGTGGGGAGACCCCAGGACCATGTGCCTCCCCAAGAAACCCAGTTACCAAGGGAAGATTCTCAGTGGGTTTAATGGTGCAAGGCTCATGCTGCAGGTTCCCATGCAAAGGATGGATAAGGCAATGGTGTCCTCAGAGGGGGTCCAGCCTGATTTAAGACTCCATGCTATTGAGCCTCCTCCTCCTCTCCACATCAGAGTGTTATTCAGCAGGTTCCAACCGGTTCTGGAGAATTGGTAGTGAAAATTTGGAGTAGTTTGGAGAACTGACCAATCCCACCTCTGACTGGCCCTGCCAGCCCCATCTCTTCTCTGCCTCCCATTGAATCCCAGCTGATCAGCTGGGTCTCCTTTTGTTGCCCTGCACAGGAGAACGGAGCTGGAAAGCAGGTTAGTGGGGTGGGGAGGGAAGGGAAGGGGGATTTTGCAGTATCCTTCCCCTGCCACGCCCACCAAGCCACACCCACAGAACCAGTAGTAAAAAAAATTGAATCCCACCGCTGCTCAACATGCTTCACATTTGGGCTGCCTTTGACCCAAAGCCCCCTCCCGGAGTGGGCTGATGCATTGGAGGGGCTGCGCAGGTATCCCAAAGAAGTTTCCACTTTCAATGACTTCAGAGATGCTTTTGCAGTACCCTCATGCTTGTTGTAGGTAGAGGTATAATTATTTCATTCAGCTTTCCTGTGAAGTGTGAAAACTATCTTTACCAATCCCTCTAAATTAGTTCAATATAATATGCAGCGAAACAGGAGATGGAAAATGTTAATTGAAATTGGAGAGGTGTTTATAGGGCGATAGAGTGTGCCCAACTGTGACTGGAATTAATGTTGGGGGGCCCTTGTAAGGAGCTCGCATCCTGGCACTGATCAAGTATTTCCACTGCAAGTCAAGCCCTGTCAAATGACCCTACAGCCCCCTGAGGAGGGGTTTGAAAGCCCCCAGCCCTGTAGGAGAGGGTGGGCCTTAAGGGTCCTTTTGAAGAACTGGAGGGGTGACTAAGGGTGGCCAGAGATGCCAAAGGGCCTCAGGGGCACCCCTTTCTGAGGCCATCCAAGGCCCATTCTCTCTGGCCCTGCAAGCCCGACAGAAGGCCAATGGAATCCCAGGAACTGAAGGCAACCACATGCACACCAGCAGTTAGGATCCTACCTGTTCCACTACCAGTTGGAGGGCCGTGCACATGTGCACAGACACCTCACTCACGCGTGCAGCTTTCCCCGCACCAGCTGAGGCCTGCAATGCCAATCAGCTGGGAGGATAAAGAAGAGAAAAGTGGGAGGGCTCTTCCTGGGCTTGCCTCTTCTTCTCCTCTCCACTGATGGTCGGAGGCTTTCTTGACTACTGAACTGAACTGGGCTGAACTGGGCCGAACCAATTGCATCCCACCACTGATGCACAAGGGAAGGCTTCACTCTCCCAGATCCCCTGCCCGCTCTGGACCTTGGCCTCCACCCCCCTTGAAAGGAGTCCTTGGGCCCCGACGGAGGGCAGCTCTCAAGGGAGCGGAAATGGGGAAGATGCAGGCAGAGCCACTTCCTGGAGCCAGGAAGACGTGGCTGCAGAGATGAAGGTTCCCCACTGACAGACACAACAGAGTCCGGCACCTGAGCCCCTTCCATGCCTGGCAATGACTTTCCAAGCCTCCTGCCTAGGTGGTCTTGGGGGCATCTGGAGAGGAGTTGCTGATTTCTCTCCCTGGGCTGCCCCTATTGACCCCACCCCATTCCTAAGAGGTCTGTAAGGGGCGTGCATAAGTGCACCATCGTGCCTACCATCCCTGCCCTATTGTCCCCGTTTATTCGTACCTATTTCCTGTATTCATACTCATGTTTATTCTCATATCTATTATCTTGCAAGTGATTGATAAATCAGATAATTAATAAATAAATAAGAGATTAGCTACTACTGACCAAATCCCAAATCCAGCTTCCAGAAACAAGAATCTCCTCCAGCTTCTCCTGGAAATATACCTTCCCTCCCCCCAGCATGGAAAGGTTGGCAGTGCCAGCAGAGTCTCGTGGAAGCACTGGGTGGTCTTAAGAGGGCAGCTGGCAGTTCAATGCTCTATTCCGAATGCTCGGTTGACTCCCCTCTTCTTGCAGTGATCTCTCTTGAGCATTTCCCCAAATAACTGCGGCTTTGAGGCCACACCTGGCTGAATATAGCACAATGTCCATCAGGGTTTCAAGCCCTTTTTGCCCCACAGAACTGGGGAGCATTGAAAGGGGGGAAGAGAGGGAGGGAAGAGCAAGCACATTTTATCATCTGAGTGAAGCAAAAAGCCAGCATTAGGGGCCCTTTCAGGGAGCCCCAGGATTGATTCCTAATCCTTGGTTGTTCTTTCCTACTCAACAGAATTGTTCTGTACCTTCATTTGCATTCTTGAAACCCTGCGTTTTGATTGGTCAAAACGCAGGGTGATCTGATTGGTCCAGCGAGCCACGCTGATTGGCCCGCTAAGAATCTCCCGCGATTGGCTGATACGAATCACGGGAGATTCAAAGCGGTGCCATTGGCCGCGGCCTCCGCGGCTTGAGAATAAAAAGCCGCAAGTTTTTCTTTGGAGCCAGTTCGGTTCCCGAGACTCAATAAAGAGCTGAAACCACAGTCATTGCCTCCGGGTCTCCTTGCCAAACGGGCACGACACTGGAGACGAGGATGGGATTCCAAGGCTGAGCCCATCGAGCACATGTCCGACGGAAGCAAGACCGACGAGATGGCCAGCATTGCACCACCCGCGCCCTTCAACCCCGCTAGCGAGGACTGGGAATCCTACACAGACAGATTCCTCATGTTCCTCAAATGCAGCAACATGAAGGACGCCACCGGGCTGAAGAAACGAGCTGTCTTCCTGACTCACTGCGGGCCCGCGGTTTTCAAAATGGCGAAAGCCCTCGTGAAGCCCGCTGATGTCAAGGAGATGGATTGGGATAACCTCGAACCCTTGCTCTGAAACCACTATGTCCCCGCCATGCCCACCCTCATCAGATGGCACGACTTCTACCGGCGGGACCAGTGACCAGCTGAAAGCATCAGCGACTTCGTGGCCGAGTTGCGGAACCTGAGAGTTATGTGCGGATTCTCCGACATGGACGAGGCCCTTCGGGACCGAGTCGTGCTCGGGCTGCGGGATTCCATTCTCCAGAGCCGACTGATGGCCAAAGGCAACATCACCCTCGCCGACGCCATTGCGGAAGCCACCACAGCCGAGGCTACCCGGAAGTCGGCGAACCGAATGCGGAGATTGGACACCGGGGACCGCGTGGCGACCACCGACTCGGGCCGGGCGACCGAGGCCCAGCCGGAAGCAAGTCACCGCGAGACCACCACCCACCATGGCGAATTCCACTCCACCTCCGAAACCTCGGATGAGGAGGAGGAAATCCACCGGCTTCAGGCGGGACGCGACCAGCAGAATCAGCGGGGTCGTAAGTCGGGGACCACGTGTGCTGGTTGCGGAGGCGACCACCCAAGATCCGAGTGCCGATTCTTCGACGCAGTCTGCCGGCATTGCGAAAAGAAGGGCCACATCGCCTGCGTCTGCCGCCTCAAGCAAGCCTACAGCCCCAGACGGTGGGACCACAGCGAGCGGAGACGGGACAGCACACCCCCCAGAGCCCGAGATCGCCCAGCTGCCAGCCAATGGGACCAGAGCGGCTGAACCCGACGAGGCGGAGAGGCCCGATGGAGGGAGGAAACCCACCAGACGGTCATCATCGGCCACGCATCAACCACCGACGCCCGAAAGGTCTATGTGGAGGTAGGCATCGAGGGCGAGCCATGCAGGATGGAAGTGGACTCCGGGTCCTACCTCTCCATGGTTGCCTGGCAAGAAATCAAACGGCTGGTGCCTACCATCCAAAAGAAGGGACTGGAAAGCCAGAGACTAATCATCAAGGACTACCAGGGGAATCGCATCCCGGTAGTCGGAACCGGACACTTCAAGGTAACCTTTAAGGGCTGCATGGAAAAGCTTCTCCTCACCATCATGGACCGAGACCGGCCCAGCCTTTTGGGACTGCAGTGGTTCGTGCCGCTCGGCATCGAAGTCACGGGCATCAACCACATCACCGAGGCCGATTGGGAGCAGAAACTGGCACGGGACTTCCAGGAAGTGTTCGATGGCACCCTAGGCAAGTACCGAGGGCCCCCCATCTCCTTCAGCCCAGACCCTAACATTCCCCCGAGATGCCTGAAGCCACGGCGGGCGCCTTTTGCACTCCAGCCAAAAATTGATGAGCAAATTGACAAGCTCGTCAAGCAGGGTGTCCTACAACCAATCGATCATGCCCGGTGGGAGACCCCAATAGTCACCCCAGTCAAGCCCGACGGGTCGGTGAGAATCTGCGGGGACTATAAGGCCACCCTAAATTGCGCCTTACAACAAAGCGCCTACCCCGTCCCAGTAGTGCAGCACCTNCCCGGAATATTCCAGAGCCTCATGGAAAGACTCTTGCAGGGCATCAAGGGGGTGGTACCCTATTTCGATGATGTGCTGGTGTCGGCTACCAACCAGCAAGAGCTAGAGGGTCGGCAAAGGGAGGTGCTAACAAAATTTAAAGAAACCGGGCTCAAGGTGAAGAGGGAGAAGTGCCAGCTTTACACGGAGCGGGTCGAATTCCTGGGCTACCTCCTTGACCGGCACGGCATCCACCCCACTGAGACTAAGATCAGAGCCATTAAGGAGGCCCCCACGCCCAGGAATAAAACGGAGCTGCAGGCGTTTCTGGGACTGCTTAATTTTTATAATGTTTTCCTGCACCAGAAGGCAACCGCGGCGGAGCCTTCGCATAGGCTCTTAGACAAGGCGGCTACCTGGACTTGGGGGAAACGCGAAGAAGCCGCCTTCAGGAAAACCAAAGACCTGCTCACATCGGATGCCATCCTCATCCAAGACAACGAGACCCTACCGCTCGCCGTCACATGCGACGCTTCGCCCTTCGGCGTCGGCGCCGTCCTCAGCCACACCATTCCGGACGGGAGAGAAGCCCCCATCGCCTTCTTCTCCAGGACACTCACCAAACCGGAGCGGAACTACAGCCAGCTGGACAAAGAGGCCCTAGCCATCATCGCAGCAGTAAAGAGGTTCCACGAGTACCTCTACGGCCGCACCTTCACAGTCATCATGGACCACAAGCCGTTGCTGGGCATCTTGGCAGGGAACCGGGCCACCCCAAACATCCTTTCGCCCAGAATGACAAGGTGGTCTGAATTCCTTGCCGCCTACAGTTACCGGCTCACACACCAACCTGGTAAGACTATTACCCATGCAGACGCTTTGAGCCGCTCACCGCTGCCTGACCTAGACACCGACCCAGCACCCACAACAAGCACCCTCAGCATAGAGACTCTGCCCGATCTACCCATAACCGCGTCAGACATTGCCCGAGAAACCAATAAAGACAAACGTCTGGCGCGGATGTTACATTGGGTAGAGAAAGGGTGGCCGGAAAAGGACAATGACGAAGCCTTTAAAACATTCCGGAACCGGCAAATGGAACTGTCACTGCAAAAAGGGTGTGTACTGTGGGGAGATAGGGTGGTTATCCCCGAAAAACTGCAAGGGAAGGTATTGGGGTTATTACACGAGGGGCACCCAGGCATAGTCAGAACAAAAGCCCTGGCCAGAAGTTACGCTTGGTGGCCAGGGATGGACAAACAAATCGAGGCCTGGGTCGCAAAGTGTCAACGCTGCCAAGAAACCAGATCAAGCCCTTCCGCGGTTCAGGTCCTGGAATGGGAAACCCCTAGGGGACCCTGGTCTAGGATCCACATAGACTTTGCCGGGCCCACCAAGGGGCATACATTCCTGGTAACCGTAGATGCTTACTCCAATTGGCTGGAGGAAAGCAACATGAAATCCACCACCACAGAGGCCGTGGCCAAGGAACTGTGCAAACTATTCACAACCCACGGCCTCCCGGATGTCATCGTGTCAGACAACGGGCCCCAATTCACCTCGCTGGAATTCAAAAAATTCCTCGCGGAACGGGGCATCCGACACGCACTGACAGCTCTGGGGCATCCGGCAGCGAACGGAAGGGCGGAACGGATGGTTCAATTCACGAAAAAAACCATCCAGAAAATCGAACACGGGGAAATCCAAGACAAAATAAATAAAATGCTTTTTATTCAACACATAACCCCAAACACGAGAACAAACAAAAGCCCGGCAGAGCTACTGATGGGGAGGAAATTAAGGTCCCCACTCGACAGACTACACCCCACATACACACCGGAAAAACCCCCAAACTCCTCCAGCAAGCACTGGGTCTTTTCGCCAGGCGATGCCGTCTACGCAAAAAACCTAACAGGAGACCGACTATGGATACCAGCAACCATAACGCAACTGGCAGGCCCCCACTCGTACCGGCTGCAGACAACCGACGGATGAGCGTGGAAACGCCACATCGATCAAATAAGATCGAGAACGGCCACAAGAAACACAACCGATACGCAACCAAACACAGAAAATCCCCCTAACACAAGCCAAGAGGGGAGGGAATACCCAGGGGAACAAAACCCAGAAGAAGACCAAATATACACACCAGCAAGCAGCCAACTCGAAGCCTCACCAGGGAGAAGCAGCCAGGCCAGCTCGACCAGCCCGGAAAGACCAGGCAGGAGCAGTGGGAACCGCAGCTCAACCAGCCTGAGTAGACCGGGAGGGAGCTGCGACAAGCGGTCCGGCAAGGCCTACCAGGCGGTTCCATCGACGAGGCCGAGAGACACAGAGAACCCGACCGAACCGGCCGGGAGCCAACCAACGACTGACCTGCGCAGGTCCAGTAGACAAGTACGGAGCCCCGCCTACTTACGGGACTACGTTACGTAGGACTGAACCAAGAGGGGAGGGGTGTTCTGTACCTTCATTTGCATTCTTGAAACCCTGCGTTTTGATTGGTCAAAACGCAGGGTGATCTGATTGGTCCAGCGAGCCGCGCTGATTGGCCCGCTAAGAATCTCCCGCGATTGGCTGATATGAATAGCGGGAGATTCAAAGCGATGCCATTGGCTGTGGCCGCCGCGGCTTGAGAATAAAAAGCCGCAAGTTTTTCTTTGGAGCCAGTTCGGTTCCTGAGACTCAATAAAGAGCTGAAACCACAGTCACTGCCTCTGGGTCTCCTTGCCGAACGGACACGACAAGAATGTTGCAAAGGAACTCTGTAGGATGGGCTCCCCAAACATGGCAATTTTAAGACTTGTGGACTTCAGCTCCCAGAATTCCTCAATCAGCTTTGCTGACTGAGAAATTCTGGGAGCTGAAGTCCACAAGTCTTAAAGTTGCCACATTTGGAGGCCCCTGCTGGAGGAGATCAGGGGGCAGGGGGCAACCAGAGGCTCAGGACTCCTTCAACAGAACAATCTCCAAAGGCAGCTGGGTAGCTGTTCAGCCTGTGTTCCCCAACCAGGGTTAAGGAGACAAGCTAAACAGAATGTGCAGCGTTAGTCAGATAGGCACACAGA